>CAUYLG010030690.1:0-95115 GCA_963573385.1 Cacajao melanocephalus
AGGAGCTGTGATCCCCTGTAGGAGGAGAGGCATTCTGATTTTGGGTGTTCTCAGCCTTTTTGCACTGGTTTCTTCCCATTTTTGTGGATTTATCCACCTGTCGTCTTTGTAGTTGCCGACTTTCAGATTGGGTCTGAGTGGAAGTCCGGCTTGTTGGTGATGAAGTTTTTTCTGTTTCTTAGTTTTCCTTTGGTGGACGCCCCTTCCCCACAGAGCTTGGCCTTCCCGGGTTCAGCTGTGCTTACTGTGAAACTCTCAGTCCTCAGCGCTTCCAATTGCTATTCTCCTTGTGGGGATGGGACCAGCGGAGACTGACTCAAAGGGCACCCAGTCGCGTATACTCCACACTGAGAAGCGCTGCGCCGCGCTGGGGCGCCGGTAAAACAGCTGCGCCGACCAAAAGAGTTGTGCTGGCGACCCGTGTGGCTCCTCCGCCGGGAATCTCCCCGTTTGTGGGCCACAGAAATGCATCTGAAATTGCGGTGTCCACTTGCTCTCTGTGCTTTCACTGGGAGCTACAATCCTGAGCTGTTGTTAATCGGCCATCTTGGATGTCTCTCAGTATTTTTAAATAGAGACAGGTTCTCACTGTGTTTCCCAGGCTGGTCTTAACCTCCTAACCTCAAGAAATCCTCCTGCCTTAGCCTCTCAAAATGCCAGGATTACAAGCATGAGCCACTATGCCCAGCTGGTTTCTATTTTAAAATATAAGTATATATTACGAAAGTGGTAAAATATAAAGTTATTATAGAAGTTTCTTTGTTATACCTTCCCCCCAGTTTTTGAGCAAACAAAAATTATTCTATAACTAAAATGCAGAAGTTACCTGTTCAACAAACTCAGTTACTTAAAATAAACCCTTAGAATGAGTAAATAAGCAAAACACATACAGATATAAAATAGATATCCAGAACTGGATGGTAAAACCCCTGTACTTTAACCTAGGGGAGTTATACGGCCCTTCCTTTTGGCTGGGTTAATGGTTATAGTGTGCATGGTGATCTGGTAAACCAGATCATCCCGGAAACAGCAAGTTAGAAAGGAAATTGTGGGTCAAGAGTTTGGGTTTGGCATAAGTACCTTGTTTTGTCATATATAAGACTCTTATGAATTGTACCATTGATTTATGTACCTCTAAGAAAGAAAAAATACTGTTAGTTACATTTTGACATCACATTAATTGTGAGATACATTCTGATTTCAAAGATGTTGAAGTGTGGAAGAAAAAGTAAATTGTGATTCTAGTTTTAAATCTCAGTTCTGTCATTTATTATTTGTTTGACGTGAGTCAGGGAACTTCTTTGAGCATGTTTCCTCATGTATGAAAATGGGATAGTCTATTCTACTTTTCAGAATTAGGAAGACTCAGAGATATGAAAGTATCTACTGTGTGTCAGACATTCAGTACCTGCTAATTTCGCTTTCCTTTCTTCCTTCTAAAGTTTGGTACTCTTAGGATGAAAGAGACCCTCGAAAGCCTGACAAAGGAAAACAAGACCAAACCCTAATGTATTGGCTGTGTAGGAGCATAAAAAGGAAAATTTCTTGTTGCAGCTGTTTAATTCAGTACCTGCTAATTTCGCTTTCCTTTCTTCTTCTAAAGCTTGGTACTCTTAGAGTGAAAGGGACTCTCGTTGTCAAATGTTGTTCTTTATCTTCCTCCATTACCTCACCCACCCCCTGCTTATATTTGAAGATATCACCGGCTGGTTCCAAAATGATGATTGATATTTATGTGATGGAACCTAAGTGTCAAAATAATGTTGATACTTTACTATAATGGTTTTTAAAATACACATTTTAAGAAAATTTCTAATCCTTCTAAACTTAGTTGTGATGCTTAAAGTCCCACCCTTTAGTTACATGGAATACCTGCTCTTCTGATGATGCCAAATAAATACAGCATTATTCAGAGCAGTTGGATCTTTTTAAAAAAGGGGTTGGATTTGATGATGTTTGGCAGAAGTGAGAATTCTTCATTATATTCCTATTTTAAAGATTGCCAGTAAACCCAGGTGGTATTTTTCTTTAGTGGTAAAATATTATATCTTTGATTTTGTGTTTATTCTTTTCTTTCAGGATTTTTCAAGCCACCTTCAATTGATAGGATGAAAAAATTTAAGAGAAGGCTATCCCTCACACTCCGAGGAAGCCAGACTATTGATGAATCACTGTCTGAATTGGCTGAACAAATGACTATTGAAGAAAACAGCAGTAAGGATAATGGTAAATATTTGGCATAGGGGGAGATGCTTCCTCCTTTTAATTACTTTATGAATAGAATGTAAAGTTACTTTTTAGATAAGTTCGTAATAGCTTCCTTTTGTTTATTTTTGTCTGGTTCCGTGGTTTCTTAGGAAATTGAAGACTATATAACTTCAATTTGCTTACTAACTCGAAAATTTTTCTCTTGCTCCAACATTTCAATACCTGGTCACAAACCCTGATGAATTGTTCTATTCCACATATCCTGCCATTTTCCACTAGTTCTTAGATAAGAATGCATTTTATAATATTATCCTAATTGTTAAATGTTAATATTTTTGTTATTGTAACCCAAGTTAATACAGCTTAAAAGTGTATAGGAAGTGTGTGAAATTTCTGTTGTGGCTTCATCATGGTTTTATAATGTTTCATGCATTTGACAGTGCTTTTTACAACATAAAGTAGTAGTACCCAGATGTTATTTGTGTATTAAATACAAAATCCTGATGAAATTTCTAGAGGAAGCCTACATATTCAAATCTGAAATAGCCCTAGGAATGTCATAATAATAACTGGGAAGGAGCTTACATGACTGGCTGCCAATGTGTCATGATGTGCAGAGTATCTGGCAAATCTTCCTTACCTATGCCTGAAATTCTGCTACTAGAGATGTGTGGCAGTGGTTGGAAAGCATGAACACCCTTTGCCCCTTCTACTGAATTCCAATACTTAAGTTTTGAGAGAGGAAATGGCATAGTGCAGTGGGCTCTGGACTTTAAAGTCATGGGTTTGGATTTTGGATACACTAATACACTTACTAGTTGATAACTCTGAGTAAGCCGTTTATCCTACCCAGTCATCAGTTTTCTTATTTCCTTTCCTCAAAAGGGTCATTATTTGCTCACGCTTACCCAGCTCTAGAACTAGTACTTTTTTTTTTTTTTTTTTTTTTAAATAATAGAGATGGGGTTTCTCCATGTTGGCCAGGCTGGTCTTGAACTCCCGACCTCAGGTGATCCGCCCACCTCAGCCTCCCAAAATGCTGGGATTATAGGCGTGAGCCACCGTGCCCGGCCAGAACTAGTAATTTAGAAGCCAGGTTTCTTCCCTTCAAAGTCTGCAACATTGCGTCTGTTCTGCGGGACCCCTTCATTTTGGTTTTCCTTGATGACATCTACTTTTTTTTTTTTTTTTTTTTTTTTTTTGAGGTGGAGTCTTGCTTTTGTCACCCAGGCTGATGTGTAGTGGTGTGATCTTGGCTCGCTGCAACCTCCGCCTCCCAGGTTCAAGAAATTCTCCTGCTTTAGCCTCCTGAGTAGCTGGGATTACAGGCATGCACCACACCACCTGGCTAAGTTTTTTGTATTTTTGGTAGAGACAGGGTTTCACCATGTTGACCAGGCTGGTACTCCTGACATCAAGTGATCTGCCCACCTCGGCCTCTCAAAGTGCTGGGATTACAGGCATGAGCCAACGCACCTGGCCTCGTTTTGTTTTTAACATGGCAGGGAGGAGAGAGGGATGGGCTCAGTAGGAAATTTAATATAATAATTTGAATATAATTATATAAAGAGGGGAAAATTATACATTTGGGTCAAATCTCAAAGATGACTTTATGATTTTACTATTGTTCCTTTTGCCAGAGGATCTCTTCTAGATACATGGAGCAAAATCCTTAATTCTCTTTTAGCTCCCCCATTGAATTTTTGGTGGAAGCCCAGTGTGCTCACTCTTACGATAGAAGAGTCTTGCCAATGTGTTTGCCAATGATGATCAGGAATAAAATAAGCACAGTATATATCTTGGTGGATGGTTTCTGGGACATATTTTTAGTGAGTATTTGACTACAAGACAAACCTCTTTTCCTTAAGAAACGGTATGGGTCATAGAAAATGAACATACGTTTTAGCTAATATTTTAGACCAATTGCATATTTTCTGGAATATTTTGGTATTAACTACCTTAAAACATGCTTTGTTTTTAACAAATGGTGAAAGATTAAAAATGTTTTTTTTTTCAGGTTGTATATATTGTTTATTAAGACTTCCTTTTATTACAGTAGTAACCTTGTCATAAAAAAGAGTGAATAGACAATCTATTGAGTTTCTTCTTGACCTGACTTACTTGAAGTAATACTTGAAGGCATCGTAGCAGACATTGATTCCTCTTGGGTTACAAAGATTGCTGGTAGCGTAGGCTACCATAATCTGCTGTTGCTTATTTTCTCTCTGTAATAGCACATGGATTTCACCAATAGCTCTCACAGAGATTGTACACCTTTTTGGTCACCTGTCAGTGCTTGATAGCTGGTTCCAACACATTCTATTCTTATGGGACATATTTTAGAGTATAAAAGCTCTTAGATAGGGGTGACACACACAGACATAGTCCATGGCAGAATACAGAGAATATAGCATAATGAATGAGAAGTATAGACTATACTTTTTAAGTGATCCTCTCACACACGGTATAAGCAGTTGATGAAGCAAAAGTGAGCTTTGTTTAATGCCAAATCGTAGCATAATGCTAGCTGAAGGAGTAGGAGGAATATACAGTCATTTGTTGCTTAACAATGGGGATGCATTCTGAGAAGTACATTACTAGGTGATTTCATTGTTGTGCAAACATCAGAGTCTACTTACATAAAACTAGGTAGTATAGCTTACTACACACCTAGGCTACATGGTACAACCTGTTACTTATAGGCTACAAACCTGAACAGCATATTATACTGAATACTGTAGGTAGTTGTAACACAGTGGTAAGTGTTTGAGTATCTAAGTATATCTAAACATAGAAAAGGAAATGTATTGCACTACTGTGTTACAGCAGCTATGGCATCACTGACATCACTAGGCTATAGGAATTTTTCAGCTTTGTTATAATCTTATGAGACCACTGTTGTATATGGGGTTTGTCATTGACGGAAACATCACATGGCACATTACATAATTTCCCTGAGTAAACCACCTTTGGACCAATTTTTGATCACTGTCTCTTGATTAGTCACATGCATGATAACAATCCTATTACTCTTACATACCTAGGCACATGGCTGTCATGCATACTCTAGATCTAGAACACATTAATTGGGGGTGATAGTATAAACGTCTTAGAACAATTATGTGTATGGTGCATTTGGTTATACTTATACCTATATATTCTCACCTATGCATGTTTTATCTCTATCCAAATAGAATGCGAGATAATTATCTCTCATTTTGATAACTGAGTCATACTGTGAAGGTTTTAACTCAGTTGTAAATGTACAATATAATTAACATTACTTTGTCTATTTATAGAAACTAGTATGTTTGCACTTTGACAGGTGGGTTGAACGCAAGGAAAGATGAATCCTGAATTTGTATTCAGTATGTTAAAAAAAAGTTGAAAGTTTGCAAAACTTGGTTGATTTAAGGATACTGGCCTTAACTAAGTAGAGCTTTCCCTAAATATGAAATAAAATTTTTGCACAAACCTGCAAGAAAAAGAATTTTGAGCCCATCAGTTTTCTTTTTACTAACTGAGAAGTGTTGAATGTTTAGTTTTTAAAAACCTGTCAAGGCCAAGAATGGTGGCTCATGCCTGTAATCCCAGCACTTTGGGAGGCTGAGGTGGGTGGATCACTGGAGGTCAGGAGTTCTAGACCAGCCTGGCCAACATGTTGAAACCCTGTCTCTACTAAAAATATAAGAATTAGCTGACTGTGGTGGTGCATGCCTGTAGTCCCCAGCTGCTCGGGACACTGAGGCAGGAGAATCGCTTGAACCCAGAAGGCAGAGGTTGCATTGAGCCGAGATCGTGCCACGGCATTCCAGCCTCAGTAATAGAGCCAGACTCCATCTCAAAACAAACAAAAAAAAAACCTGTCAAAAATTAATTTACCTCAGTTCTTCAAAAAGTTAAACATAGAATTACTATTTGACCCAACAATTCTATTTCTAGGAATATACCCCCAAAATTGAAATAGGTATTCAAAGTCTTGTACACAAATGTTTATATTCATAGCAGTACTATTCACAATAGCTAGGGTGGAAACAACCCAGATGCCCATCCACAAAACTTGGTCTATCCATAGAATGGAATAGTATTCAATACATGAATGAAGCACTACGTGCTGTAGCATAGATGAACTTGGAAAACTGAAAGGAGCCAGATCTAAAATACTCTGTGGTTCCATTTATGTGAAATAACCAGAACAGGTAAATCCATAAAGACAAAAAGCAGATTAGTGGTTGCCAGAGGCTGATACGGAGAGAAAGACAGAGGAGTGACTGATTAATGTGTATGGGATCTCCTTTGTGATACGAAAATGGCGATATGAAAACCGTTTTGGAACAGAGAGAGGTGATGGTTGTATCACATTGTAAGTATACCAAATGCCACTGAATTGTATACTTTAAAATAGTTAATTTTATGTTATAAGAATTTTATCTCAATTAAAAATTAAGTTCATCTGAGGTACATCTTTCCCTCATAGATGCTCAATTTTATTTGATATCTTTTTTTTTACTGTCACTGCAGCAGAACAGATGTTTGATAAGTCTTAATTCTATTTTAAGACTTACCACAGAAAGTTATATTTCAGAATCTTGTCTTTACGTAGTTTTGAACTACTTTTCTTGTAATAGGAAGATATATTGAGATTATTGAATTTAATGAGGAGAATAGGTCACAATTTAAATGTGAGGAAGAGAATAAATCACAGTTGTAGAAAGGTAAAATTATGTTTTATTGTATATACGCTATTTGAGACTTCTTGAACAACTGAAATCCTTCAGCTAATAAAATGTACATGTTCCCAGGAAGTGTAGTCAGATAAACCTTACAGAATGTCACTTATTATTTAGAATTAGAAGTAATACCAAAAAGCAAAGCTTAAAATGGCCTGGTTTTCCTGATATTCCATATTTTCATTCTTAACTCTTCCATTTGTATATTGGAGCAATTTGTCATGAGTCCACAAATCCCAGTTTTATGGATATTGTGAGTCTCTTTCTTTCACCTAGGTTTCTTCTCTTGCTGATCTCTTACATGGTAGCTGTGACAGTTTGTCTTTGACAGTTTGTGGATATATTATAACAGTAACTGTTTTTTACAATAGCGGATAACATAAGGAGTTTAAGTAGGACTAACTCCTGCAAATAACACAAGTTCCATGAAAGGTTGAAGCTGAAGGCATGAATTCCATTGGGTATGTGTAGGATCTAGAATAGGATCAGGCCAGTAGTAATGTTTAAAAGAGCAGGATTGGGAGGAGGGAATGGCTTAGGCTATGAGGTGGGTTATGAAATTGAATGTTCCTCATCATAGTTCACTTAATTAGAAGATCCAGATAAATAAGATGCCAAATAACATTTCTTAGTGGAATCATAATGACAGCCATGTTGTGGTGGTAAAAATCATTGGATATCTTTACTTGGAACTAACAATATCTCCACATTCCCCACTCTCCCCAGCCTCTGGTAACCACCATTCTACTTTCTGTCTATGAATTTGCCTATTCTAGGTGCCTCATGTAAGTGGAACCACGTAATATTTGTCCTTTTGTGTTTGGCTTATTTCCCTTAGCATAATGTCTCCCAAGATTTTCATTACTTTTTAAAAACAGAGTGTTACCATCTTATTGAATTGACCAATTAATTACTTTCAAGATCTGGAAGCATTGGAATATTTTATTCCATTTTATTGTGGCTCTCTTATGGGCCACAATCGCTTCTCTATCTTACCCTCTCCTTGGATGACCTCATCCAACCTTACAATTTCAGCTACCATATATATACTGAGTACTCCTAAGTCTGAATCTCCAATTAGGATCTTCATCTGGATCTCTAGATTCATATTTAAATGCCTTCTTGGCTTCTCCACGTTAATGTGTAATGGGAATCTTAGACTTCATATGACCAAATTAGAATTCTTGATGTTCTTCCTCCAAAATCTGCCTCTACTCAAACTTTCCTTGCTTAACCAAAATCTGCCTCTACTCAAACTTCCCTTTCTTAACCAAAATCTACCTCTACTCAAACTTTCCTTGCTTAAGCAATTACTAAAACTAAAAGTCTAGGCATTGTTCTTGATTTTTTTCTCTCCTTTACCTTTCTGTTGTCTCCTTCCTGCCCCCCACCCCCACCATTCTAACTTCCCGTTTTTTAACCATATAAATAACTTTTACAAACTCATCATTATGATAGTCATCTGTATCAGTGGTCCCCCACCTTTTGGCACCAGGGATCATTTTTGTGTAAGAAACTTTTCCACAGACTGGGATTGAGGGGATGGTTTCAGGATGATTCAAGCATAGTTATTGTGCCCTTTATTTCTGTTATTATTACACTGTAATACATAATGAAATAATTATATAGCTCACCGTAATGTAGAATTAGCAGGAGCCCTGCACTTGTCTTCCTACAACTACGTGGTCCCATCTGGGGGTGATGGGAGACAGTGACAGATCATCAGGCATTAGATTCTCATAAGGAGCATGCACCCTAGATCCCTCACATGTGCATTTCACAACAGGGTTAGTACTCCTATGAGAATCAGTGCTGCCACTGATCTGACAGGAGGTGGAGCTCAAGCAGTAATGTGAGCGATGGGGAGTGACTGTAAATACCACATATGAAGCTTTGCTCACTTGCCCACTGCTCATCTCATGCTGTGTGGCCTGGTTCCTAACTGGCCATGGACTAGTACTGGTCTGTGACCGGGGGACTGGGAACCCCTGATCTATGTGACTGATATGCAATTCCAATTATAGTCCATTAATATATCATATTTTGTATATTTTTAATAGTTGATCTGAAGATTTAAAAATACTTCAGGGCTAGGCGTGATGGCTCATTGTAATCCCAGTGCTTTGGGAGGCCAGGGTGGGGAGGATCACTTGAGCCCAGGAGTTTGAGACTAGCTGGGGAACATAGCAAAACCCCATCTCTACTGAAAAGACACATATTAGCCACGTGTGATGGTGCATGCATGTAGTCCCAGCTATGGTGGGGAGGACGAAGTGGGAGGGTCATATGAGCCCAGGTGGTTGAGGCTGCAGTGAACTGTGACTACGCCACTGCATTTCAGCCTATGCAACAGAGCAAGACCCGGCCTGGAAAAAAAAGAAAACAAAAAGTATTTGAATAGATGTTTTTACTATAAATGCTGGCTAAAAGCTGGGTGGTAGGAGGGTGTGTGAAACTAAGTTAGCAGCTGTGTCTGCTGGCCTGCCTTTGTAATATGTCCTAAATCTGCCTGCTTCCCTCCATCTTCAGTACATACCCTAGCTAGACCACCAAAATTTGTTGCTTACGGTACTGTAGTAATCTTCTCCTTTTCCTGTTGATTCCCTATTGCCTGTTTTTCAACAGCAACCAAAGTGATATTTAAAAAAATTATTTTCAGCTATTACAAATTCAAAGGAAGTTAGGAAGATAATATAGAAAGGATCTGTACTTGTACCCTTCTCCCAATCTCCCTCCCTACCAATTGGTTGCATCTTATGTAACTATAGATACTGGAATAAAGTGTAAATGTAGTTTGGTGTCATTTCCTCTCACCTGTGTTGATTCGTATAACCACTGCAATCAAGATAAAGCACTAATTCATCATGACAAGAGATCTCTCATGTTACCTATTGTAGTCATCCCTACCTGCTTACCTCCTACTGTCTCTAACCCTTTACAGTGATTTATTTATTTATTTATTTATTTATTTTTGGAGACAGAGTCTCTGTCACCCAGGTTGGAGTGCAACGGTATGATCTCGGCTCACTTCAACTTCCACTCTCTGGGTTCAATCAATTCTTCTGCCTCAGCCTCCCAAGTAGCTGGGACTACAGGCGTACGCCACCAAGCCCAGCTACATTTTTTGTATTTTTAGTAGAGACGGGGTTTCACCATATTGGCCAGACTGATCTTGAACTGCTGACCTCAAGTGATCTGCTGTCCTCGGCCTCCAAAAGTGCTGGGATTACAGGCATGAGCCATCGCGCCAAGCACACAGTGATATGTTTGAAACATGAATCAGATCATATCAGTCTTCTGCTTCAAAGCTACCATAACTGCTTCCAATCTGAGAATAAAATTCAAACTTCTGTGGTGATGTATAAAATGTTGAGTTGATTGTTCCCTCCTTATGTCTCTGGTCTCACCTAGTATCACTGTTCCCCCCACGGTTAGGTACTATAGCTACATTTGCCTTCTTTCTAGTCCACTAACACAGTGGTTCTCAGAGTGTGATCCCTGGACCAGCAATGTCAGCAGGACCTGGGAATTTGTTAGAAACACATGTTTTTAGATTCCACACGAGACCTACTGAACCAGGAAGTCTGTGGATGAGACCCAGCAGTCTTATATTTTACAGATCCTTGAAGATGATTCTGAAGCATGTTAAAGTTTGAGGATCACTGTTCTGACAAGTCAAACTCTGCCATATGTCTGCTTTTGCAGTAGCTTTTTTTTTCTCTATCTGGAATATCCTGTTATCCACAACTTACCCATCTTCCCTGACTGGCTCTTTCTTGCATTTAAATTTCTGTTAAAAATATCTCTGCAGAGAGAACTTTTCTCAATATACAGTGTAAAATAACTAGCTACTCATTTTCACATCTATTTTTTTAGTCTTTTGCATTTCGCCTGTCATTACCTGATTTTGTGTGTGTATCTTTCCCCATTAGATTTTATGCACTCTGAGAATAGTACTTTGTCTGTTTTGTTACCAGTTGGTGCCCAGTGCCTAGAATAGTGTTTATCAAATAGTATGTCCTTTTGATCCCATTTTTTCCCCCTATGTTCTCCAGAATAGTCAAGCTATATTCCCTAGGACAGCTTTACAGAGCAACTAAAATGTTGTCTGTAGGCAAAATATTTGCATAATTTATTTATTTATTTATTTTAAGATGGAGTCTTGCTCTGTCATCCAGACTTGGAGTGCAGTGGCCGATCTTGGCTCACTGCAGCTTCCGCTGCCCAGGTTCAAGCAATTCTCCTGTCTCAGCTTCCTAAGTATGTGGGACTACAGGCGCATGCCACCACACTCAGCTAATTTTTGTATTTTTAGTAGAGATGAGGTTTCACCATATTGGTCAGGCTGGTCTCAAACTCTTGACCTCAGGTGATCCGCCCACCTTGGCCTCCCAAAGTGCTGGGATTACAGGTGTAAGCCACTGCGCCCAGCCAAACATGCTTAATTATAAAGAACACAGGTAGTCAGTCAATGGAGGAATGGTATGGAAACAATCTTGAGATATACTAAAATAAACAAATGGATCAAAAATTGATGGGTTATATTAGTAGTTTTGTGGTTCTTACCGACTTTTGATTATGTAAGAAATGGATGGTTACTAGACCAACTTAAAATATTCAAGTATTTTCTTGAGTATTTTTTCAGAGAAACTTTTTAAATTTTAGTATTGTGTGTAGGTAAGCAAAGAAATGAGGCTAATTGTAATAATCTCTGTTACAACTTTTTGTTTTGCTTTCTCAATCCTTCTCATGTGATCCTGGATCTTGGGCTGATGATGGAATGATTTTTGAATACTTTGAACCACAGAGCCTATTGTGAAGAATGGCAGGCCTCCAACGTCTCATAGTATGCACTCCTTCCTCCACCAGTACACAGGATCTTTCAAGAAGCCCCCGTTGCGGAGACCACACAGTGTTATTGGAGGGAGCCTTGGCTCCTTCATGGCAATGCCCAGAAATGGAAGCAGATTAGGTAATTTGATTATTTGTCTATTGTGTTTACCTTTCTGATTATATGTCATGTACATAGTTAAGTTTTAGTTGTATAAAAGTCAGCAACCTTTATTATCTGGTTTCTTTTGTCAGATAAAAAGTTGAGATCAGGAGAAATAGCAGAAAGATGGAACGTTCTAAAGAGGTAGTAGTGCTGCCAATACAGAGAAGTAATATTTGAAAATCCTGTCCATCAGGAGGGAAATGAATCCCATAAGAAACGGATGTGAGATTTCAGATGAATAGCAGCTTGGGATGGTGTTTATTTTAGCGTCATGGCTCAGTAATTTTTTAGATCATCATCATATAAAGCCTAGTGCAATAATCAGTATATATGATTATTACCTCAATTTTTTGTTCTTCTGTCATTATATCTTTAAATATCCAAGAAAAAAATATGGCAAGTTTCTGTTTGTTTATTCCTCTGGTCTTTTGTGATGATATCTCATGTTTTGATTTTTTTTTCTCTTTCTCTTGAGACAATGCTTCACTCTTGTCACCTAGGAAGAGGTGGGGTCTCACTATGATGCCCAGGCAGGTCTTGAACTCTTGGACTCAAGTGATCCACTTGCCTCAGCCTCCCAAAGTGCTGGGGTTACAGGCATGAGCCACCATACCTGGCCTATTACGTTTTGATTTTTAAAATCACTTTAAGTATAACTGTTTTGTAGTTTTCTTAGATAATTATATTCACTGAAGCTCCTAGGGGTTTTATTCTACTGCCTGTTTTGTCTGCTTGCTCTTGGAATAGTATATTATTTCTAAATGTGTTTCTTTATTTTGGGAGTATGAGCTTATCTACTGTGAGTTTTTTTTCTATGAGAAATGAAATATAGCCTTTATCTCTGTAGGTACATCTCTACAGAATGGTATGCTGGAGTTGGCTCACACTAGTTCATGTGAGATGATTGTTAGATTTTCAGGAACTTTGCAAACTGGTTGTTAAACAGCTATTACATTTTAAATTATGTAAGTTTATAGTTAAGTAAACTAAATTAAAAATAAATGCAATGAATACTCAAAAGTCATTGGTTCCTAATTGTTTTACCACTTTTAACTATTATCTATGCCACAGGGGTTATTTTTTTCTCTATAGTCCAAACACTATACAATGGTGTGCTACTGCACACTTCTTGCCAACCATACGTTCAGTGTTGTCATGTTGGTAGCCTGAAGCTGGCCATGGAGAGAGAAATCAGAAAACACTGCAGATCAGGTCTTGACTTATTGTTTTCTTATTTGTCTAGACCAGGGGTTTGCAAACCTTTTTTTGTAGGGGCAGTTATTAATAAATGTTTTAGGTTTTATGGAATACAGTCTCCATTGCATATTCTTCTCTGTTTAATAATCCTTTAAAAATACAAAACACATTTTTAGCTTAGGGGTCATATGAAAAGAAGCCACACTTGTTCTGGACCCTTGTTCTAGATTTAAGAAAGTGCTATTGAAGGCTGGGCACGGTGGCTCACGCCTGTAATCCCAGCACTTTGGAAGGCCGAGGCGGGTGGATCACAAGGTCAAGAGATCGAGACCGTCCTGGCCAACATGGTGAAACCCCATCTCTATTAAAAATGCAAAAAAATTAGCCGGGTGTGGTGGCACATGCCTGTAATCCCAGGCTGAGACAGGAGAATCGCTTGAACCAAGGAGGCGGAGGTTGAGGTGAGCCGAGAATGCGCCATTGCACTCCAGCCTGGGCAACAAGAGCGAAACACTGTCTCAAAAAAAAAAAAAGAAAGTGCTATTGAACATGATAGTAATGCAGATTAAATTTAAAAGAGTATTGTACTGGGGGAGAAAAGTGTATTGTATCTGCAACTGTTGCATTACCTGATTAGCAAAGACACATCCCCCACTCCAACAGGTGAGTAAAGTTCTGACAAACCTTCATTGTTTCACGTTTGTCTTGATGGAAATGAAAATAACTGGTAATCATGTCAGAACTACACTGGTTTGTTAATGACTTAAGTAATTTCTTGTTTGGGTCAGATGGTACTCAAGTATTTGTTCGTAGTCTGAGATTAGTAAGCTTTCTTTGTCGTCCAATTCCTTATGCAACAGGACAGATTTTATTTTTAAGTGTACCCTTTAAGTCTCAAATTATAGCACTTTGGGAGTTGGGCCTTTCTGTGGGAAGGTCTTACTTGTAACTCAGACACCCAGGGCTTCATCTTTTATCCCAGTGTGGAAGGTAAACCCAGGGACCATCTCATCAAGATCAGCAACCTCTCCCAAGACAATGATAGAGTAAATTTATATATAGCAGCTTTTAGTTTTTGTTCTCTCTTTGTTTTTACTTCCTAGGTATTATCCATACATTCTTGCACACTCAGCTGTGTATTTTAAAATACTTCAGTCAACATATTCTTGAGGAAAGGAAGATTTTCATATCTCACTAGAAATGGAAGTCATGATTAAATTATTTTTAGCATGTTTAAAGTGTGGCAGAAAAGAACACGTGACCTCAGATGTGTTATATACCAAATTTTAACAGGTTAGGAATCAATCACCGGTGCGTTACTTTTGCTGCCAAATTAACTTTTTATTCACATATCACCATAAAATTTCTCCAGAAATCTTAACATAACCGAAGTGTATTCTTAGATTACATATTGAGCTATTAAAAACCATTACCACTTGTAACTGCTTATGAATATGAATTGGAATTTTCTCAATATTGAGTTAACCAAGACAATACAGACATAAAGTGAGTTCTAAAATAGAGTTGATATGAGAGCCTTGAGTTCAAATTTCTCCTTAATCTGAGCAGTTCTCATAATTTTATATGTAAATATTATTAAAAGTTAACATTTATACTTATATAAAATACTATTTTCAGTGGTCTCACACATTGATATTTCATATAACTTCATTTGAAAAAGACATCTAGTTATCTAGTCCACTCCTTGATTGTTTGTTAATATGCAATTATCTTGAATATTTGTTAAATACCTTCTAAGTACCAGGCAGTTGGTTAAGTTCTGGAAATAGCAAAGTGATAAGCTAAATCTTGTCCCCAAGGATCTTATAAAATCACATGCACCAAAAAATGTTCTTCAGTACAGTGGGTGGGGGCACAGTAGTCAACTGTATCTGAGATTAGAAAAGACTTCAGCTGAGTGATGACACATGAGCATAGTTTTGAAGACTAAGCCTGAGCTCACAAGGTTGACAAAATGGGGAAAGGCATCTTGTAAAAATGAGGAAAAAGTGTTAAAGCACCGCAGCATGAAACACCATGGTTCTTTTTGGAAGATGAATACATTTATAGAAAGTCATAGTGGCAAGGAAGGAGCTCTAGAGAACTAGCATTTGTTTCTAGTACACTCTTCTTGCTAGGTTATTAGAGAATGACTGACAAATGCAGATATATAAGCAGGTATGTAAGTATACGACTTAGCTGGGTGTGGTGGCTCATGCCTATAATCAGTCCCAGCACTTTGGGAAGCTACGGTGTGTGGATTACTTAACCTGTTTATGCCTAAAGTTGCCATTTTTTTGAATTTTTGCAATCAGACCTTGGTGATGACCTTGAGCAGTAGAATAGAAATAAATCCCACATTCTTAGCATTCTAAGAATGGAACACTAGGCACAAATAACTAGGAGTTCAAGATGAGCCTGAACAACATGGCAAAACTGTAAACAAAAAAAACAGGTCTGGTGGGTGCCTGTACTCCCAGCTACTTGGGAGGCTGAGGCAGGAGGATTGCTTGAGCCCGGGAAGTAGAGGCTGCAGTGAGCCATGATTGTGCCACTGCACTCCAGCTTGGGCAATGAAGTAAGACCTTGTCTCAAAAAACAACAACAAAAACAGTCTACAGGTTTGTTTTTAATATTTTCAGATGGCATTTATCTTCCTCCCTCTACTTCCATTTATCTCTGTTAAACATACCATAACCCACCTTTATTATAATATATTTTTGCTCTGTACAGATTTTCAAGTATTTGAAAATCATAAACTTGTTTTTGTAGTTCTGGTACAAAGTAGATATTCAGTGAGTAATTTTTGATTGTTTTATTTTTAACACTTGGGGTGCAGGGAGGAAAAACTGCATTAGCAGCTTTTAAGAGGTGTATATATGTATTCAAAGAATTAGCTCCATTTGACAGTAGACCCAGTGATATATTATTTAATGGAAAGAATACTAAGTAAGAGGCAAATGACCAGGTTTCTATTCCAGCTCTGTGTCTAAGCTTTGTGACCTTTTGAAAGTCATTTAACCTTTCAAGTCTCAGTTCCCACATCTAGAAAATGAGAGAACTGACTCATTCTCAGAGATATTATTTGTAGTTTATAATTTTATTACTGAACTCTTGATAACTTGAATGTTAATTTTTTTCATAATTTGAAAGTGTTAAAGGATTTCACACTACTGTTTTAAGATACTTGAGTCATGTTTTCATCTGTTAACTGCATACCTGTGGCACCCAGAATGTAAATGACTTTTTATGCTATGATTTTTATGTGTTAGCCTTCTGTATTTTACCCATAGTGATAATAAATTATTGATATGTTAGAATATATCTCTTTTAATGTCTTATTTTTTATATAGATATTGTTCATGAAAATCTAAAAATGGGATCAGATGGTGAGAGTGACCAAGCTTCTGGGACATCATCTGATGAAGTCCAGTCACCTACAGGTGTTTGTCTCAGAAATCGTATACATAGACGGATCTCAATGGAGGTAATCATTTAAAAAATACAAATATACTTGTGTATATGTATGTTGGTGTATGTAAATAAATACATATACATACCAAACGAAGTAAATGCCCATTTAAACATTTTCATGAAGACATGTGACACTTGTAAGAAAGTTATTTGTTTGCATTCATAAATTGTAGTCTATGAATATTTTGTCTTTTCTGATTTTTATCCCAAGATGGGTAATATAGTAGTTATAATTGTTCTCATTCTGTGAAACATTCTATTTTTTAATTTTTTTGTGAAATATTATTTTAGGTTCTCCATTAAGGAGAAGTGAATCTTCAAAAATTCTAGAGATAGAATGATATATTAGCAATGTCTTCTTTTCTGAAAATATGATTTTAATTATATTTTTGAGATTCATCTGGGTAATTAAACATTTTATTTTCTCTATTTCAAATTTTAAGAGGTATAAATAAAATAAACAGCTTTTTTTTTCTTGCATTATATTATAAATGTGGTTATCCTTTCCTTTGTGGTTCACTACAGCTACTAATCTCTGAGGCACATTTATTTCTCCATGTAAAAGAATGAAGACTTCATTTTCTTTTATTTGTAAGCATTACGGTATAACCTGAGGGCATAAGTGGATTATAACTGTTATTTCAGTATGTATTGTAAAACTAAAATAGGTTTCTGCAAAAAAAAAAAAAATTGAACATGTTTTGAAATAAAAGTATTATTGCTTTTTTGGTGTTGTTGAGATGATGATTAAGGTATCTCTCCTATTGGTTGATTATATTTTTATTATAAAAGGATTGCTTCTTAGTTAAGGAAAACAGTCAGTTTTCTAAATGATAAATTAACATTTTCAATTGTTTAAATCAACTTGATATACTTATGACACAATAATAATGAAAATATTTCTTATTTTTCTTCACTTTATATATGATTTTAAAAAATCATTTGTTTTATTTAGTATTAGGGTCTAAATCTGGAGTTTCTCATCCTTCATTGATCTGTAATTTGTTTTCCCCTCCTGAGGAGCGTTACGGTAGATTATATTCTTTTTATGGTATATATTTTTTCTGTTTTATGAGTCAGGGTCTCACTCTCTTACCCAGGCTGGAGTACAGTGGTAGTATCTCTGCTCACCACAGCATCAACTTCCTGGGCTCAAGTGATCCTCCTACCTCAGTCCCCCAAGTAGCTGGGACTAAAGTACGGACCACCACGCCCAGCTAATTTTTTGTATTTTTTTTGTAGAGACAGGGTTTCACCATGTTGGCCTCCCAAAGTGCTAGGATTACAGGCTTGAGCCACTGTGCCTGGCCTATTGTGTATTTTCATATCTGGAAAGACTTCTTTATCCCTCTCCCATGTACACATACAACACTATTTCTTATTTTAGAATGTTTTTGAATTTTTTTTCTGTTATTCTATTATCAGTACATTTTAGGGATTTTGTTTTGTCCAAGAATAAGCTTATTGCGATTTCTTTGTGGTTATATAAACTATAAAATTAATATAGGGAGGACCAGTATCTTTTCATTACTTATTCTTACCATTTGGTAGCATTCTCTGTTTTTGTACTTAAGTCTTAGATTTCTCAGTAACTATGCAGTTCCTATATATCTCCATTCCGTTTCGTGGTTTGGCTGCTATTATGAATAGGAGGAATTTGTTTTTCTAGGGCTTACCTTTCTTGATGTGATGATATAGGCAAGATTCTTTTCAAGTTTCTCCCAGCTCACACTGTATAATTAAAGTAGAAATCCCGTTAATATATCAATAATAAATATTTTAATTCTCTTTCCCCATGTTGCATACAAGATCATATAGTATCTACTTGGTTAGTTATTTAAACTGATCACAGTTTGTAGGTAGTCTTTGCCTATTCTTATTATATGGTATAATATTTTCAAAGTAAATTCCAAGTTGAACTTACCAGTGAAAGGACTCAAAAATTACTGGGGTTGCAAAATTCCATTTTTGTAACACTTTGCTCTATACTTTTGCTTATAGTAAATGTTTTTGCCATGAGTATATTACATAAAACTTATCACAGTTACTTATCACTAAGAAATAATATGTTAGAGCCTGTGAATTCAAAAGTCAAATGCCCATGTCTTTTCTATTTTTGAATATCTTTTTTTTTTTCAGGATTTAAATAAGCGGTTATCACTGCCTGCAGACATCAGAATACCTGATGGATATCTTGAAAAGTTGCAGATAAACAGTCCACCATTTGACCAACCAATGAGTCGAAGGTCTCGTAGAGCTTCCTTAGTAAGTTTTTGTTCTCCTATACCTCGACTATCAATCAGATCTGCTTGTTTGATTCTTCTGAGTGTAAACATTTTAAATTAATTTTTATATTTGACTTTGGAATAGCTAAATTTTATTATGTTGCCATCTCAGTTTTATTATTTTCCATTCTTAAAGGTTTATTGGAACCCTTAAGATGCATTCAGTAGGCTGCATATTAGAATAGGATTTAAGCTGTATTATATTTTATTTTTGGTGAATGTTATTGATACTTGCTAGATGTATAAATGTGTACTAGAAATATAGGTATACTAGATATGTACTGGATAAACATATACTAATATATACTAGATACACAGAGAAGTACACAAACCATAATTGTACAGCTCAATACATTTTTGAATTGTTAACATACCTGTAACCAGTACCTGGTTCAATAAAATAAAATTTCAGAAATCCCAGAAACCCCTCTCTGTTCCCCTTCTATTACTTAGTATGCCTCACTTCCTCAACTTCCTCAACTGTAACCATAATCTCTGCCTTCTGATGCCAGAGAGTAGTTTTACCCATATATGTGACACTGTTCTGATCATACTATTCTTATAGTATGTTTTGATATCTGGATCTTTTTAATCCTCATTCACATATATTTTCTTATTTATTTTTTAAATTGTATAGTATTCTCTTTCTGATTACCCTTATTTAAATTTCTGAGCTTTGTGTAATTATGAATGTGTAATTACATTAAAATATATTTTATGTAAATATATAGAATTATATATTTACACAATTTATATATATATAACACACATGTATCGCAGTACATATGGAAGTTAGTATGTATGATTTTTGTGGCTGGCTTTTGTTAAGTGTTATGTTCATGAGTTTCAGCCCTACTTTTGAATGTAATTATGGACAATTCATTTTCTTTGTTGCACAGACTTCCATTTATGAGTGTACTGTACTTGATTCTCCTATTGATGGACATTGTGATTGTTTTCAGTTTTTGGCTATTATCAAATAGTGCTTCTGTCACGATTCCTGTGCATGTTTTTTGGTTAACAGATGTAAGCATTTCTGTTGAGTGCTTACCTGGGAGTGGAATTGTTGCATCATATTGTATGCATATGTTCTGCTTCCCTAGATACTGTCACCAGCTTCCAGAATGGTTGTACCAATTTAAACTTCCATCACTAGCATACAATAGTTCTGGTTGTTCTCCTCGCCAACTTTTGATAATGTCTTTAAAAAATAATTATTTTAACTTTTCTAGTGAGTTGGTAGTGGCCTCTCATTGTTTTTCCATTTCTCTGATGACTAAGTTGAACACCTTTCTGTGTGTTTTATATTTATTCTCTTTTGTGAATTAACTACCCAAGTCTGTGGTTTTTTTTTCCTCTTTTCTATTGGGTTTTCTGTCTTTTCTTATTGGTTTATACAAATATTTAAATATGTTCTGCATGAAGGACCTTTATCAGTTTCATGTCTTACAAATATATTTTCCTAGTATATAGTAATTAACCCAGCACCATTTATTCAAAGAATAACCTTTCTAGTTGCGATATCACCTTCAATGTAAATTCAGGTGATTTGTTTATGTGAGAATCTGTTTTGGATAACTATAGTCCTATAGTAGGATGGGCAGAAATTTGTCAGTTAAAAATAGTCTATGAATGAAGGGTGTTCTAAGCAGAGGAAATGACATGCACTAAAACTAAACCCAGAAGTTTGGGTGTGTATGTCATGTTTGAGAAATTAGAACTGATCTGAAGGGTAGGTATGGAATAATATAAAAGCTATGGCTTGAACTGGATGTCGGGCCAAGGAGTCTGGACTTCTTCCCATGTAATGAGAAGACATTAAAGGTATTTATTTAAACAAAGGCTGACATGATCACATTTCTGTTCCATAGCTATAGCTTTAGGAAAAGTATAAACAATAAATTAGAGGGGGAGAAAGATCGAGGCAGGGAGAATTAGGAATTTATTCAAAATTGAGGATGATGTGGCAATCAGATGGAAATAGAAAGTAGAACATAAATCCTAGGGACCAGGAAGAGACGAAATACCACCTAGTACTCAGTTGGACTTCGCAGAGTCCCGCTCTGTCACCCAGGCAGTGGTGCAATTTTGGCTTACTGCAACCTCTGCCTCCCGGGTTCAAGCAGTTCTCCTGCCTCAGCCTCCTGAGTAGCTGGGGTTACAGATATGGGCCACCAAGCGCTGCTAATTTTTGTACTTTTAGTAAAGATGGGGTTTTACCATGTTGGCCAGGCTGGTCTCAAATGCCTGACCTCAGGTGATCCACTCGCCTTGGCCTCCCAAAGTGCTGGGATTACAGGTGTGAGCCACTACACCCAGCCTTTACATATTATTATATAATGGAACTATTTTCTTTAGAGACCTGGTCTCACTCTGTCACCTAGGCTGGAATGCAGTAGGATGATCATAGCTCACTGTAATCTTGAACTCCTGGGCTCAAGCAATCCTCACATGTCAGGATCCTGAGTAGCTAGGATTATAGGTGCATACCACCACACCCAGCTTATTAATAAAAGTATTTTTTTTTTCGTAGTGATGGGGTCTCACTGTGTTACCTATGTGCTGGTTTCAAACGCCTGGCCTCAAGTAATCCTTCTGCATTGGTTTCCCAAAGTGCTAGGATTATAGATGTGAGCCATAGCACCTGGCCTCTGTGGGCCAGGTTAGATATTCTGGTTAGATAGTCTAAAAAATATTTTTAGATACTCTAAGAAATAAAATCAGTTTATGCTGTATATACCATGAGCACATTGTTATTTGACATTCACCAATATATAAATATAGTGAAAAGTATAACACAAAACTTGATTTTGGTTTAAGCTTATGATTATCATAATTTAGGATCACTGCCTAAGACATTTTGTGTGTGTGTGAGATACAGTGATACTTTGTTGCCTTAGCAGGAGGACAGTGGCGCTATCTCTGCTCACTGCAACCTCCACTTCTGGTTCAAGTGATTCTCATGCCTTAGCCTCCTGAGTAGGTGGGATTACAGTCATGTGCCACCATGCCCAGCTAATTTTTGTATTTTTTGTAGAGACGGGGTTTTGCCATGTTGGCCAAGCTGGTCTCAAACTCCTGACCTCAAGTGATCCACCTGCCTCAGCCTCCCACAGTGCTGGGATTACAGGCGTGAGCCACCATGCCTGGCCAAGACTTTTTTATTGGGATGATTTTGCCATTTGATTGTCAAGTTGAAAGTTTTCTTTGGCTCTCAATTTTTATCAAAGATTGGTACTTAGGATAAATTTTGAGGTTGTATTTGGTCCAGTTGGGAGTAAAAATGTGAGTTAATCACCATAATTTTTAAAGCTGTCATTTAAGAGCTATCTTTTACAGTCTATATGAAATTAGACTGTAATTTCATATATCGTGCCCTCTAATGGATGCTAAGTGATTAGAGTTTTTATTTATGGTTAAGTATTCCTACCTACTTTACTGCCCTTTTTCTTTTTCGCTCTTTTTTTTTTTTTGAGATGGTATTTCACTCTTGTTGCCCAGGCTGGAGTGCAATGGCGTGATCTCGGCTCACCACAACCTCCTCCTCCTGGGTTCAAGTGATTCTCCTGCCTCAACCTTCCGAGTAGCTGGGATACAGGCATGTGCCACAACACTCCACTAATTTTGTATTTTTAGTAGAGATGGTGTTTCTCCATGTTGGTCAGGCTGGTCTTGAACTCTTGCCCTCAGGTGATCCACCGTGCCTGGCCTATCTACCTCCCTTTTTAAAAAATTCTGAAATGGCTTATAGATTTCAGATTAATTATGCTAGCTATGTTTTTGATTTTACTGGTGGCATCCGTTTCAATTATTCATCTACCATACTAAAGCATACTTTTTGGAAATACATTAAAAATTATTCTTCAAAATGAAAATCTCTACTCTAGGTTAATATTTGAACATAGGCAGTGAAGGCGGGCATGTGAAAATTAAGGATGATTGGAAAGGGAGTGGGAAAAAGAAACTCATTTCTTTTACACGTATTAGAATTTGTGTATCTATAGATAATGTATTCTTTATATACCTAAAAAGTAAAATTATTTTCAAAGAGATCAGTTCTTCAGTAGAGAAGTCTGGACCCTAGGTTTATGCATAAAGGAGATAGGTGAAGATTAGGGTTGGACGGGAAGGAGGTAGGAAAAGAAAAATATTCTTCACATTTACTAGAGTTCAGTTTTCCATAGATAATATACCCTTAATCTAAAAAATAGAATATTTTTTAAAGGTAAAATATAAAATTTAGCCTTGTCTTCTAAAAGTATTAAACTTTCAGTGTGTTCTCTCATATATAGACACACACACAGACACACACACACACACATGCATATATATGTATTTTTTTTACAAATTATTTATAGAGACAGGGTCACACTATATTGCCCAGGCTGTCTTGAACTCCTGGCCTCAAGCAGTCATCCCACTTTGGCCTCCCAAATCACTGAGATTATAGGTGTAAGCCACCGCTCCTGGCCTGTTTTCATATTTTCTAATAGCAATATATAATAAATAAAGTAGTAAAAATAACATAAAACCTTTGCTTGAGTAGGAATTAAGAAACAATTTATTTTTGCTGAAGAAAGTTATACAGTAGGGCTGATTGCGTCTGCTATGAATTTATGGTCATCAACCTCACGTAGATTCCCAGTATTGCTTGGCTACCAGACTGTCTTTCTCTGATTAACTCTTCTTCTCTTACTGTAAGCAGATGATCTCTCTTCCTACATCATAGAAAAGAGAGAGGGCCAGGTGCTTTGTGGCTCATGTTTGTAATTCCACCACTTGAAGAGGCTGAGGTTTGCTTGAACCCAGGAGTCCAAGACCAGCCTGCGCAACATAGTGAGACCTCCATCTTTACAAAAAATTAACAAAACTATCCAGGTGTAGTGGCACGTCTTTGTAGTCCTAGCTACACGGTAGGTGGGAGGTTAGAGGATGGCTTGAGCCCAAGAGGATGAGGTTGCGGTGAGCCATAATTGCACCATTACACTCCAGTTTTGGCGATGGAGCGAGAGACCCTGTCTCAAAAATAAAAGGGGGGCCATTAACCAGAAACTCCCTCCTTTTCTGTATAATAAATGTGCAAATCCACCTACACATATACTCATTCTGTTCTTTTTGTTTTTAATCTTGAGGAGTCATCTGCCTTCCTATCCCATCTTTTTAGGATGCTTAGACTGTTATCTCTATAAACTCATGTGTATTCAGTCTCTTCACTTCTTAATCTTAATCCTTTCCATTGACTTTTTAATTTACGTAAACTTTTAATTTTTGTTTTAGATTTACAGAAAAAATTACAAAAATTATATAGTTTTTCTATATCACATACCCAGTTACCCATATTGTTAACATTTTGTATTACTTTAATACATTCGTCACAACTAAGGAACCGACATTGATAAATTACTAGTAACAAAACTCCATAATTTATTTCAGTTTCTGTCCCAAGATCCCCTCCAGGATACCGCATTACACTTAGTGATCATATGTGATGTTAAAAATATTGCCTATTGGTTTGGTGAAGTGCTATTTAGTATTCCTTTATGACTGATAAGAAATAAAATACTCTCTTGACATGTTTAAATATTAGAATAGTGGGAAAGCTTACATGCAGGTAGTCAGGATTCATCAGAGCTTCGTTGCCCTTATGATAATGGTATACCCAGTGGAAGTTTTGTGAGACTAAGGGAATTGACAGCTTCAATTAGAATGAAAGCCATCCCTATATAAAAATTTGATTGATTATATTAAAATTAGAAGTTTATACATTTTAAGAGTATATTTCTCCCTAAACAATGAATGTTTGGATTCTTCATCCCTGGCTTTACCAATATAGACCATATAGACCTTTCTCATTTCTAAGAGCAGGTGAGAAAATACAGTCAAGTCCTTATGTCTCTCAGCAATTAGAAATACAGTATGGGATGTGGGAGTGAGATTCAAAGTCCCACAGAATTTACCTTAGCATGTTATGTACAGGAGTACAGGATTAAGGTGGTATTGTGGTGATGATAATAGCAATTTTTGTGAGACAAAGTGACTAAGTAGCATAGAGATTCTCTGTCTCCCTCTGCCCACCAAGTCTAAGGGATAAAACACATTTCTGTCAGTAGTGGTAACTTCGTAATTCCCACAGAGAGGGAAATGGGTGTTTGAAAAAGCCTCCATCTTCTTTCACACTCACTCACACACACACACACACACACACACTCTCACACTCACACTCACACACACTCACTCTCTCTCCCTCTCCCTCTGCCTCTCCCCCTCCCTCTCCCCCTCTCCCTTCTTCTCTCCCTCCTTCTCTCCGCCCTTCCCCCTCCCCCCCCCCCCGTTTCTCTCTCTCTCCGTCTTAAAAATGGCATCTGTGGATCCACTGTACATGCAGGAGCTTCCCCCTTTACACTTTATGCAATTTCGGTTAAGTCAGGTCAAATACAGTCTGAAAATAGGTAAATGTAATACAGTAAGGTTATTTTGAGAGTGAGAGATAGAGACTGCATTCACCTAACTTTTAATACAGTGTATTATTATAGTTGTTTATTAGTTGATCTCTTACTCTGCAAAATGTATAAACTAAATGTTACCTTAGGAGTATATTAATATGTATAGGGTGAAACATAGTTACATAAAGGTTTCAGTGCTATCTGCTGTTTCAGGCATCCACTGGTGGTCTTCTAAGACCCCCTGTGGATAAGGGGGACTTCCTATACTTCATTTGTTTTGAAGCTCAGCTAGAACAGCGTCTCCAGCATGTGATAGAGTAATTATGTTGCTAGATCCAGAGTAAACAAAAAAATGTCCTGTAAAGCTTGGTTTTGCTTACAAGTTACACTAAATTCTAGGAAGACTTATTATAATTTATTTAATTTATAGATATATAATTATATAAATTTATTTATATCTGTCTAAATTCATATATGTATGTATTTAGAATTTTCATGTGCTTATGCTATAAGAGCCTTCTGAATAGGAATTTGGTTGGGGCTACCAAAAAGTAAAGTATTTTCTTGGAACAGTGAAATATCAGAAAACGTCATCATCATTTGTCTGGCAAGCAGCATTAAGTGGGCTTTTATATCACATGAAAATACAAGCTTTAAGCAGCGATAGTATCATAGCCAATGAGGTTTATGCAAGGCACAGTTACTGCTAATTGAAAATTTTTTCCCAAGAACCTCGTCATGACGACTTCAGTATAGTTGGCACTGGCAATTTTTAACAGTTTCTACAGAGACTGAAACAACAACATATACATTATAAAGCTTATTGTGCTGTTTCTTTAGCTATTATTTCTGTTTCTATGAAACTTTTAAACTTTTAACATGTTTTAAAATAATCTAGGATGGAACTCAGTCTAGATTGTGAACTCATGAAAGTGGGAATCATACTGTCTTCTCTAGCACCTAACACTGTGCTGGGTAAATGTTGAATAAATGAGCTTTGTCCTCTGTCCTCTGAATAATTTCTGTAGGAGAGCACATCAACAAGCTAGTCATTCTATCTATTGTTAATCCTGTCGTGTTCAGCAAATGAAAATGCAAGCAAATTTTCTAAAACTTTTATTTAAAAATTCAGTGAGTACTATTTTGATGTATTAAATCCTAAATTGGAGATTACTAAAATGAGGGATGTACACTTTTACTTTTTGAGTTTGGATCTGACAGACAATTCACTAGTGTAACTGTGCCTTTGTCTGAATTTTCTGCCTGCCCGCCTGCATGGGTGGAATTAAGTAGTGTTGTTTATTTTATAGACTCATTATTCAAATTTAAACTTAACTTCATAATTATGGCATAATATTTGCTTTCCTTTATTAAAAACAAACTTTTAGCGTATTGTAATGTCACTAAATTTTATTCTCTGGAGAGTGACTCTTTGTAATGTTAAATATTGATGCATACCTTACAGTTTATTCCTTACATAGTTTAGTGTTTTTTTTTAAATTCCTTACATACTTTATATGGTATAGTAATCTCTGAAACATTTTCGTCTTTACTGTCTAATTTGTAGTCCATTTACATAGTCTTTAAAGCAAACCTCAACATTTTATCATAGTAACCATTGGACCCAAGTACATTTGATGTTTTAAGAACATACTGGTATTCATTTATTTAAGATAAAAGGATTAATAAGAAAATTTATCTACTCCTGAGAAGAAAAAATGCCTAGCTTACAATCTTATTTCCCATGTGCGTCTTATTGTTATAGATAATGACATTTTAAATATTTTTTTTCAGGAATATTCATTCTTTTGTTCATACTAGTTTGCATTTATTCTCAATGTATTGTTTTACCCCCATAAAAGATAGCACAAAACTTAAAATTCATGGCAAAATTACAATAGTTGTATATTTATGAATTTAAGCACCTGAATTCCAGAGATAAATATCAGAATAAAGATATTTTATTAGTTTCTGTGATATTGGCAATTAGCCTTTTTCATGAAGTAAATTATTTAGATAGGCTGTATAAAACATACATAAATTAAAAGATTATTCAGAATCAGGCTGTCATGTGCCAGATAGTGGGTTATTTGCCATGATTTTCATACTGAAATTAAAAACTTCACCTGTATTTTAAAAATGTTATCTATTATAGTTTTACTTCTTTATTTTGCATGGTTATTGATAATAGAAAGTGAAGAACTTAATACTGAATACTGAGTCATATACAAGATAATACATGGATGAATGGTGTATGATGGTTGTAAAACTTCATTTTAAAATGTAATGTTTTATGAAAAAATCATATATAGGAAAATGTCATAAAAAGTACAAAAAGAAATAATTTTTCATTCATTCAATAATATCTGAGACCAAAGTTTTAATTAGTTTACTAAAATTGAATTAAGTACTATTGGATGTGCAATTTTCCACATGGCTTTTAACATAAAATATATCATTGTAACAAAAAGATAAAAACGGTTCTTTTGAGGGGCCTCTGCTACTTTTGGCCATTCAACTTTGGATAATTTATCCTATTGTCTAACATGGTAAGTAATGCAAGGCTAATTACCAAGGATTATTTTAATTTTATTTCACAATTCCAAGGAAAATTGCATATTTAGACCTCTAGAGTTTAAATCACAGCATTTAATCACCTGGCATGATTTACACACCTTTGAGAACCAAGATTATGTATTAAAAAAACCTTTCCTTTCACTGGCTTTTTATTGAAGGGCATTAGCACCATTCTAAGCAAGTGAGTCTTTCTTTAGATTATCATAACCTTTTCCATTGTCTACAAAGAGGTGCTAGAAAACAACTTTAAGAAAATTCTTTTACCATTCTGTTTTACTTTTTTAAATATTTCTGCTCTCTCAGTCCCTAGTTTTCAATCTATCTAAAAAAAAAAAAAATTCCTAAATTTTTGTGTTAAGGTTTTTTGTTTCTTCTTCATTTTAAATATTGGATTTGTATGACATATTTAGGTCTATTTCATTTACCCTATTTATCATCTCCATATACAATAGGCAGGCAAGCTCAAGGCTTAAAGCAAGGCTTTTGAGAACTCACTTTTATTTTCTCTTGTTATTGTGTGGTTTTTTTGAGGGGAGAGTGTAGCCAGAATTAGACTTACATTGCTGCCTCTATGTTTACCATTTAGTAGGGTATTATTTTTAATTGTCTTTTTCATTGGAAAGCCTGAAACAAATAATATTTTATTGTTTGCAAGACTTCCTTGGGAATTCAGATTGGTGAGGGAAAATATATAGGAAAATTATTTATTTTGCAATTTTGTTAAAAAGAAAATCCCAAGTCGTCATTCTTGATAAGATTCTTTAGTATCTTAAAATGCCTGTGGTATCTTAGAATAAAAGCAAGTATTTTTCATAACAGAATGTTAACTAATGTGTACAAAGGCTGGGTTGACAATTTTGATTGTGAACTTTGATATTTTTGAACCTTTGAATGTTCCAACATTCGGTTATTTTAAAACTTGATAGATATTCAACTATTTGATTATAATCAGATTTTTTTATTCTTAGTCACTCTTTAGAGTAGGAGAGTTTCAGAAGTTGAGGAAGAGATGAATTGAAACTTTAAGGCCGGGCATGGTGGCTCACTCTTGTAATCCTAGCACTTTGGGAGGCCTAGGTGGGGGGCGGATCATGAGGTTGGGAGTTCAAGACCAGCCTAACCAACATGGTGAAACCCCATCACTATTGAAATTACAAAAAAATTAGCTGGCCATGGTGGTGCATGCCTGTAATCCCAGCTACTCAGGAGGCTGAGGCAGGAAAATTGCTTGAACCCGGGAGGCAGAGATTGCAGTGAGCAGAGATTGTGCCACTCCACTCCAACCTGGGTGACAAAGCAAGACTCTGTCCTTAAAAAAAAAAAAAAGAGAAAGAAAGAAAGAAACTTTAAGAATAAATACTAGGCTGGGCTCAGTGACTCATGCCTGTAATTCCAGCACTTTGGGAGGCTGAGCCAGGTGGTTCACCTGAGATCAGGAGTTTGAGACCAGCCTGGCCATCATGGTAAAATCTTGTCTAAAAATACAAAAAGTAGCTGTGCATGGTGGTATGTGCCTGTAATCCCAGCTGCTCCAGAGACTGAGGCAAGAGAATCACTTGAACCCCGGAGGTGGAGGTTGCAGTGAGCCAAGATTGTGCCACTGCACTCCAGCCTGGGCAACAGAGTGAGATGCTGTCTCAAACAACAACAACAAACAGAAAAAGAATAAATACTAAATTTATCCTTGTTTACTTTCAGTCAGAAATTGGCTTTGGAAAAATGGAAACCTACATCAAATTGGAAAAGCTTGGAGAGGTAAGTAAATACTATTTCAAAAATGTAACACACATTTTTTTTTCCTATTCATCATTCAAACTGTTACTCCACAGTTTTTGTTAACCTGGAAAAAATGTAAATACTGATGTCTACAAGATTATATACTTGTTCTGAAAAGTAACAGAAAGTTTCTAGGAGTTAGACTCTTCAATTCTTGAAATTGCCCATCAGTTTGAGAGGAAATGTGTATTTTTTATAGCTTCATAATTTTTTATTGAAGCAAAAAGTATTACGCTTTCTTGATAACAAAGTAGGCATTTGTCACTTAGTCTCCTGGCAGTCTACAGTCTGTTCCTGGCTGTCATGGGAAATTGCATGAGTTCAGATCTGTGAAAAATCAAATACTACCTTTAAATATAAAAACACATTTTTTGAAGGTTAAGGAAATTCTTAAGACCTTGGTTTTCTTGGAATTGCTACTAGTACTACTGATTTAGATGTGGCCTACCTCCTATAGTAAGAAAGGGCAAAGAAAATAATAGTTAACGGGGAAGCCTTAAAGGAGCTTGAGGGCTGCCTGGCAATGATAGAAGAGATCATTGTTATTTAAAGGAGAGTTAATGTACAAAGATTCTGAAAAATCTTGAAACATAGGTAAAATTTTTATGATTGCCGGGTGTGGTGGCTCACGCCTGTAATCCCAGCACTTTGGGAGGCTGAGGCGAGTGGGCCACGAGGTCAGGAGTTTGAGACCAGCCTGGCCAGCGTGGTGAAACCCCGTCTCTACTGAAAATATAAAAATGAGCCGGACGTGGTGGCGGGCGCCTGTGATCCCAGCTACTTGGGAGGCTGAGGCAGGAGGATCGCTTGAAACCAGAAGGCAGAGGTTGCAGTGAGCCAAGATTGTGCCACTGCACTCCAACCTGGGCGAAAGTGAAACTCCATCTCAAAAAAAAAAAATTTTTTTTATGATTAACAATATGAGCATTACATTTTCATTTTTCAATTAATATGTTCAGTTAGTGTCCATCAATCTCCATATACCATTGAGGGTAAAGAACTTTTGATTTTAAAGCTATTGATCTAATTGTCAATCTGAAATAAAGTACAAAAAGTAAATATTCTGTCTATGTTTTTATACTCTTGAGGCACTCTTTAGTTTTACAGAAGCATGGAAACTGTGCATATGAACTGAAATTCCTGTTTGCTGTAAGAAAAGCTAAGACTTATTATTGTGTGTTTTTATTTGCAAGATGGAATTTAATAGTGCTTAGAAATTAGAAATTTAGGTAGAGCTCTTTATTGTACAGATGATATTAAATAGACTCATGATACTTTTGATATGTTGTTTAAAAATATATTTTATAGGGTACATATGCAACAGTGTATAAAGGAAGAAGTAAATTGACAGAGAATTTGGTGGCATTAAAAGAAATCCGATTGGAACATGAAGAAGGTGCACCCTGCACAGCTATAAGAGAAGGTATAATATTTATACAGAACATTTTAAAATCAAAGTGATAGAATAACAGCTTATTTTTTATAAGTAAAAAGAGTTCAGATATACAAGTAATAAATGACTAGAAGATATAATTAAACCTTAAAGTTAATTTCTAAAACGAAAACTTTCAAAAGAAAGGAATTAATTATATTAATGTGTAACTATTTTTTTCTTCTTTTTTGAAACAGGAGTCTTGCTCTATTGCCTGGGCTGGAGTGCAGTGGCACTATCTCAGCTCACTGTTGCCTCCCGGGTTCAAGCAATTCTCCCTGTCTCAGCCTCCCAGGTAGCTGGAATTACAGGCACCTGCCACCATGCCCAGCTAATTTTTTGTATTTTTAGTAGAGACGTGGTTTTGCCGTGTTGGCCAGGCTGATCTGGAACTGACCTCAGGCGATCTGCCTGCCTCTGCCTCCCTAAGTGCTGGGTTTACAGGCGTGAGCCACTGCACCCAGCCTAATGTATAACTTACAATGAAATCTGAATTCATTAAAAATCACTATGATAGACAACTATTTGTCATAAGGAAATGTTTTACATTGGTACATGGGGAACATGGTAACTATAAATTAACCATGTAAACTAAGTAAATATAAAAAACAGTGTGTAAACATATTTATATCATAGTGTCATTTTATAAAGAAAAGGTTATTCAGAAAATGGCTTGAGGCAACTGATTAGTAATGTGGAGGAAAAAAATGGTTCTTTACACTTTATATCTAAATTAATCCCAGAAGTTTCAAAAGTTAACATTTAAGAAAAATACAGAAGATGATATGGAGAATATTATAATATTGAGGACAATTCTGAGTATTATAGTATCAAACCCAGTAGTATAAAAGGAAAGAAAAAATTGAATTTCATGAAAATTTTTATTGCTGGTCCCCGTGGTAAATTATCGTTTTAAACTTAAGAGAATCTCTTTAAAAAAAAAAAAAAAAAAAAAGAGCAACCGAGTTTTGCCATTGTTGCCCAGGCTGGTCTTGAACTCCTGGGCTCAAGTGAGAGGCCCACCTCGGCCTCTCAAAGTGACAGGATTTATAGGCATGAGCCACCGCTGAAGACCTAAAATTAAGAGAATCTTTTAATCAGTTCATATGTTCAACTTACTTCAGGTTTTTATAAAGACTACCACAGAGTAAGTAATTGTCTTTCTTTTTCTGTTTTGCAGTTTCACTATTAAAGGATTTAAAACATGCAAATATAGTAACCTTACATGACATTGTTCACACAGATAAATCCTTGACTTTGGTGTTTGAGTATCTGGTAAGCATTTCATAAAAATTCAGTATTTAACTTTGCTTTAGAAAAAAACATAGTAAATTGGACTTTTAATTTGTTTTTTATTTTTCTTTAAAATGCAGCTGTGCATAAATTGGACTTTTTCACAGCCCAAGGGACTTTATTGTTTAGTTATCAGTTTTAAGTTAAATTATGTGTATGGTTCATCCAGTATCTTTTCTTGAAAAACAACTTGTTTTAAAAAATTAAAACACTATTAAGTGAACCAGTCACAACCTTCTGAAAACTGTGTATCACATAGCAGACTGCTGTGTTTTTTCAGGATAAAGACCTGAAACAGTACATGGATGACTGTGGAAACATCATGAGTATGCACAACGTAAAGGTATGTTTTCGTGTGTAATTTTCAAATTTTGTTTAAAGCGTATGTGAATCACATTATATAATGAAATGTATCAGCCTCCGAACTATTCTTCAGGGTTTTCTGTTTGGCCTTTTAAATAGGTTATTGTCCTCTGAATGGAGTATTTACTCAAAACCTGTTTACTACACTATAGCTTTCTTAGGATCAGACGTTTTTTAGAACCACCTCATTCTTTTGACATTTCACATTACGACTGATTGTCCTAGATATAGAATACATGTACAGGTATATTCTGCTTTAAAAAAAATTTTTTAAATAAGTACAAATGATGGTTGTATTCTGTGAAAGGCCTTCTTTAAATAGTGAACTCCCCAAATAAGTGATACTTAATTATAAAACAGCAACTTTTCAGGACTGATGAATAAGGCCAGAACATGCAGGCTTTGTGAACACTATGCTGGAAATACCAATCTATACTGTAAGGAAGAAAAGTAAGATAATTGGTGTGTTTTTTAACTACAACATATTTAAAAATTTAATGCTAAAAATGTTTGCCATAAAGTCAGTTCCAGATGACACCCCTGTAACTAAGTAACAGCGTCAGGTATAGTTTGTATTCTTATAGTAGGTTTCTTTGACCTGAGTGGTGTATCCAAAGTTAGCAAAGATTTATTTATCCAAACTTAGTCAACAATATGTAAGAACCTATTCTGAAAATAGGCTGTCATAGCTGTGTGTTTCAGACATTTCTAATTCTGTAGGTAGTAATTTTAAACTAACATTAAAAAAAATTAAGTTTGGTGGTTATAAAGGAGAGCCAGTTTCTGTTACTAAAAGACAGCTCAGAACATACGGATAACACATTGCTAAGAATTTTAAAATAGGGCTTTAAATGTACTTCCATATATATTCTGTCAGGGTTGTTTTCATCATATTTTACATTTTTTGTTTGCAAAGTGTTATAACTGTCATTTTGTATCTTTCTGTGGTTTTAATTTTGTTTTTCCTGCTTTTTTATTAGCAATAATTTGGAAATAAAACAAGGTCCTTAGTGATAATAATTCCATAAATGTTGAGAAGTTTATTTCTTTAACGCCAGGTTTACATGATTAGCTTAAGTTGGAAAGCATTTTATTATTTATTTATTTAAATGGACTTTATACTTTCAAAATATAAAGTGTAACAGGAATACATTAAAATAGTAATTTTAGAGTTTTAAAAACGTAATTACGAAGACTGTAGAGACTCTGGCACAGAGAATTCATTCAGGCGTACTGTTGACCTGCTGCCTTGGCTGAGAGTCAGTGTTCTGATGCTGTTTTTCACCTACAGTGAACTGAGGGGAAACTCTTGAATCCTCTGTACTTGAGATTCTTTTTGTTAACCCTCTTTCTACCAAAAGCTGCAACAAAAACTCTACCATTAGCCTTATAGGAATTGCTTTTTTTGAGTCATTCAGAACACTACAGTCCTAATGCCCCTTTTTGAATTACAGTAGAGTTTGAAGGCTGAGTAGGAGGTGCTGAAAGTAAAGTACCCAAAGGGGGGGGGGCGGGCGATAGAAGCTGTTGAGGTTATTTTTATAGTAAGTAGTTTGCTAGAGCTATGCAGTAGCATTCTCTTTGATACCTCAGACTTTTCGTAAAATCACCCATTCCAATACCTTATTTTAAGACACTCTCCAGATCAGAGTTTTTGTTTTTGTTTTTTAAGGAGAGATGAGTGGGAGGGGGAGGGGTGGTTGGTTGATTGGTTGTTTTGCCAGCATTTCATGATTAAACTATGTAAACCTTAGTAGGCCTATAAGTGTATGACGATATATATAAAGTCATTTTCCACAGTAAATGAACTGTTACTGCTAGGAGGATGTTTCATTTTTTAAAATACTTCCATAGATACTGTCAGACTAGAAAATAGGTAGATGCTTCAAATAGAATAATAAACTGTTAAATTCAGAAAACCACTATAAAAGGAAAAGACATTGTATTTGAGGATGCAGTTACTTTCCTTTTCCTGTTACAATGCTCTGGACCAGTTGCTTTTCTGCTTACCATCATTTATGCTTATACTAAAGCATGTCTCATCCGTAACACTAATTTTTATTTATTTGTTTCTACAGCTGTTTCTATACCAAATTCTACGTGGTTTGGCATATTGCCACAGAAGAAAGGTATTGCATCGAGACTTGAAACCACAGAACCTCCTCATTAATGAAAAAGGAGAACTAAAGCTAGCAGATTTTGGTATGGAATGTATGGGATATTTATTAATACTTCCAGGTTCTTAAATTTAAAAGACCAATCACTGTCATAACACACTGTTGGCTTTTATGTGGGTTTGGAAATTTTCTCTGTAGCCCACAAAATAAGATATTTGACAGAACTTTGGTGGGTGATTTATGTTGGTTATTAGCAGCAAATTCTAAAAGGTACAGGCTGTTCTCAGGTGTGGACAGAGACCCCTAGGGCTCCTGAGACTTTTTTAGGAGGTCTCCAAATATAAATTTATTACCAAAATTGTACTACCTGTCATTGGCCTTTTTCACTGTGTTAATATTTGTGATGATGATCCCAAAGTAATAACGGGTAGAACTACTGATTCCTTAGTATGCATCAAAGTAGTGGCACCAAAATATATCATTGTATTCTTTTTTCTTTCTTTCTTTTTTCTTTTTGAGATGGAGTTATGCTCTAGAAGCCCAGGCTGGAGTACAATGATGCAATCTCAGCTCACTGCAACTTCTGCCTCCCGGGTTCAAGTGATTCTCCTGCCTCAGCCTCCCAAGTAGCTGGGATTACAAACACGTGCCACCATGCCTGGCTAATTTTGTATTTTTAGCCTGACCACTATGATGGTCAGGCTGGTCTCAAACTCCTGACCTCAGGTGGTTCACCTGCTTTGGCCTCCCAAAGTGCTGGGATTACAGGCTTCAGCCACCGTGCCGGGGCCATCACTGTGTTCTTTACCACTACACTTAAAGGGAAAACTGTCAGTTACACTTAAAAAGGTGCATGATGAAGCAATAAAATTTGTTAATTGTATTTTATTTCCATTCTTGACTACATTTCTAATATATTATGTGATAAAATGGGAAGTCAACATAAAGCACATTTGTTGCACGCAGAAATAGTGTGTTGCCTCAAGGAAAAGTGGCTTTTGTGATTATTTAAGTGCATATTGAACTAGCCCTGTTATTTGAAGGGACACCATTTTTACTTAAATGACTGACAAACTATTGTTACTCAGATTTAGGTAATTTGCCTGACATTTTCCTGAAAATAAGTGAAGGAAGCCTATCATTTCAAGGAAAAGAACTGACAGTATTTCTTGCCCATAATAAAATTCAAGTTTTCAAGCAAAAATTAGAGTTTGGAAATTTGGATCTGCTTTGAGTTTGATGGCTTTTCAATATTTAAAGACTTTTCTGATGAGATCGATGGTGATTTTAACAAACACAATTTTGCAATACGCTGAAAAAGTGTGTAAACATTTGGAATGTATAACTCAGGGAATCAGTGTTTTCCAAATGGGTAATGCATGATATTACAGAATCTTGCATGGATAAAAATCCATTTAAAGTACAAAATAGATCAGTGAATTTTAGTGCAACAAAGTTTGAGAGGTTTATTGATAAAATTTCTGTTACCACATGGTTTTCAAGAAACCACTTACTTTCTAGTTCTGATGTAGTGTCAAAGAAGACTATTTACAATTATCAGAAAAGGCTATTAAAATGCTCTTCCTCTTTCCAATTTCATATCTATGTGAGATCTAATTTCCTTCATTATGTATGTATGTTGTGATATGTATATTTGATCTATTGTGATACATTTTGTGATATGTATCAAAGCAATATACTACAACAGATTGAATGAAAAAACAGATGTAGAATCCAGGTGTGTCATCTATTATTTCTTTGTTTTTGTTTTTGTTTTTGAGACCGAGTTTTGCTCTTGTTACCCAGGCTGGAGTGCAGTGGTGCAGTCTTGGCTCACTGCAACCTCCGCCTGCCAGGTTCAAGCGATTTTCCTGCCTCAGCCTCCCAAGTAGCTGGGACTACAGGTGCCTGCCACCACACGGGGCTAAATTTATGTATTTTTAGTAGAGATGGGGCTTTGCCATGTTGGCCAGGCTGGTCTTGAACTCCTGAGCTCAGGTCATCCGCCCACCTTGGCTTCCCAAAGTTTTGGGATTACAGGCGTGCCGCCCGACCAGGTGTCATCTATTAAAATAGACTTTAGGCCAGACACAACAGCTCACAGGTGTAATCTCAGCACTTATGAGGCTGAGGTGGAGGAACACTTGAAGTCAGGAGTTTTAAGACCAGCCTGGGCAACATAGCAAGACCCCATCTCTACACCAAAAACAAGACTTAAAGAAATGTACAGAAATGTAAAAGAAGTCCATTCTTCTTACTAGGTTTTGTTTTTATTTAAAAAAATTTTTTTTCATAAAAATGCCATTCATGCTACATATAATGGGTGGTGTTTTTAAAGAGAAAATAATATTTTAAAATTTTCTGAGTTTTAATTTCTAATGTGGCAAATATCAGTAAATATAATTACACAAATAAAAGCTCTTTAGGTCTTTGATAATTTTCAAGAGTGTAAAATGGGTCCTGAGAGCAATGAGTTTAGAAGCAACTACTGAAAGGAGTTCCCTTAATATACCTGCCATCATTACTCTGTATGCATGTATGTATGTATTTTGAGACAGAGTTTCGCTCTTGTTGCTGAGGCTGGAGTGCAGTAATGTGATCTTGGCTCACCGCACCCTCTGCCTCTGGTATTCAAGCAATTCTCCTGTCTCAGCCTCCTGAGTAGCTGGGATTACAGGCATGCACCACCATGCCTGGCTAATTTTGTATTTTTAGTAGAGACAGAGTTTCCATGTTGGTCAGGCTGCTCCCGACCTCAGGTGATCCGCCTGTCCCGGCCTCCCAGAGTGCTGGGACTACAGGAATGAGCCACCGTGCCCAGCCTACTTTGTTTTTATTATATGCTCAATGATTTAATTGGAGCTATTTATCTATATCTCTTTAGCTAATCTGGTTTTAAGGGAATTGAAAGTAAAATGAAATGTTCTTTTTGCTTTTAGAAAGTAAACTTTTTCTTATTGAAGGAACTTCGTCGAGTAGCTTTCAGTTTTTTGTATTCTACATTCTGAGAGTTTGGATACTCTTAGAGAACTTAGCTTTAAAAAACCCATGCAGTTTTACATAACTAGAATTTATAATTTTTCACAAATGATTATGATAGTTTTTTGTTTGTATAGTTTTAAGACCGGTTCTTGCTCTGTCACCCAGGATGGAGTGCAGTGGTGTGATCTCAGCTCACTGCAGCCTTCGCCTTCTGGATTAAAGCGATTCTGGTGCCTCAGCCTCCCAAATAGCTAGGATTACAGGGGTGCCCACCACACCCAGCTAATTTTTGTATTTTTAATAGTGACTGGGTTTCGCCATGTTGGCCAGGCTGGTCTTGAACTCCTGGCCTCTAGCAATCCACCTGCCTTACCTTCCCAAAATGCTGGGATTACAGGTGTGAGCCATCACACCCAGCCTTGATTATGGTAGTTTTATGTTTGGAGTATTTCATTAAATTTGATAAATACGAGTGTTTTAAGTATTACTGTTCACTGTTACTAAATGGTTAATTTGTTCTGGATGTTCCTATACTTTTGCTCATTTAATACTTTGCCATTTGAAGGGTAAAGTGCTTTTTGCATTTCCTTCCTTAAAAACGAAATGTATGGGTCACCTGTGTTTGAACAAGAAATTATAAGCTATTTGCATATGCTTTCATGGTCTCTTCTTGGGCATAGCTTATGTTATTTCCCTTGTAATAATTGTTACTCTCTCTTTTTTTTCCTCTTTCCTTCCCCCAGCCACCATCCCTTTTCATCCTTTCTCCTTCCTTCTTTTTCTCTTTCTTAGCCAAGCTGCATTTAATGCTCTTTAGTCCCAGTCCCAAAATGGATGGCAGTGAAGAGAAACCCCACTTGGGTATTAGAAATACTTGGGGAGGCCGAGGCAGGTGGATCACATGAGGTCAGGAGTTCGATACCAGCCTGACCAACATGGTGAAACGCCATGTCTACTAAAAATACAAAAATTAGCTGGGCGTTGTGGCGGGTACCTGTAATCCCAGCTACTCAGGAGGCTGAGGCAGGAGAATTGCTTGAACCTGGAAGGCAGAGGTTTGCAGTGAGCCGAGATCCCGCTACTGCATGAGAGAGCGAGATTCTGTCTCAAAAAAAAAAAAAAAAGAAATGCAAAAGGAATGTAAGGGACTCTCAAAAATCTACTTTTGGCTGGGTGTGATGGCTGACACCTGTAATCCCAGCACTTTGGGATTACAGATTGCTTGAGTTTAGGAGTTCAAGACCAGTCTAGGCAATACGGTAAAAACCTGCCTCTACAAAAAAAATCTAAAAATTAGCCAGGTGTGGTGATGCATACCTCTAGTCCCAACCACTTGGGTGGCTGAGATGGTAGGATCAGTTGAGCCTGGGAGGTTGAGGCTTCAGTGAGTCATGATCAAGCCACTGCATTCTAGCCTGGGTGACAGAGCAAGACCCTATCTCAGAAAAGAAGAAAAAAAAATCCTACTTTTATCAGAGATTACTTTGAGTGCTTTCGATTTTGCTTCTCACCTCTACAGAGCAAGCCAGGCACATTTTATCTACCCATAGGGCAACAAGAAATTCTGATTATTCCATGAGATGGTATATTCAACTGTGTCTTTATTCTTCAGTTTTTTTTTTATTGGTTGTGTAAAGGAGAGTCATATAACTTTGAGTATTTATACTATAAGTTCTCTGTCTTTATGAAAATTCTACCCCTTTTCCTATAATCAGTGAAAATCAGAGGTCTAGGAACTACTGATATAGATAGATATTTTCATTAATAATAGAAAATGGAAAATGGCTTGTATAATAATACCATATCACATTTAATTAAGTTGGTTTAGGTGTTTCATGCCAACCAATATTGAAATTCTGATTGTGAACTGGAAACCCATGTAAACACCGTATAGTTCAGAATCCTCTCAGGAGTGGGAGAGTAGGCTACTTGAGGAAACTATAACTGGGAATTTGCCTTGATGGTATGTTACAGGATAAGCACATTTGCAACCCTGTCCTTTGCCTTCCTATAACTCACTTTTAATATCAAGAAGAGAGGTCAGAACGCTACCTCCATCTTGTTAATTAATTACCAGAATTGGTTGGAAAATAATTTGTTGGACGTACTTTACCAAGTTGAGATGCTAGAGTAAGACTTGAATCAGATAAAGTAATGTCAACGTTGTTCCAGTTAACACCCTTGCACCCTTTCACTGAACTAAGGTAGTCTGAATCCTGCCTAATTATTTAAATTTCTGATATCAGCAAAATACTGAATTATTCTTTTATGACATTTTTCTTATTTGGTATTTAAATCAGATATACAGAGTTATATATAACTGCAGTCTCAGCCTGAAAAATAAATTCTTCCTTGTTTATGGCAAACTAAGTTAGAATTTTCCAGATATTTTTTAAGTTGTTTCTTCAGATCATAATTTAGAGGCTTAGCAGTAATAACACCTCTCTCACACTAGTGACTCAAGATAAATTTTAAACTCTAGCCTTAATTTCTGGATAGTCAGTGGATTCCATATTAAATTAGCAAAGGAATAGCAAGTGTTTTACATCATATACAGCAAGCTTGTCCAACCCATGGCCCATGGGTCACATGTGGCCCAAGATGGCTAAACTTTCTTAAAACATTATGAGATTTTTTTTTTTTAAGGTCATCAGCAGTTGTTAGTGTATTTTCTATGTGGCTTAAGACAGTTCCTCTTCCATTGTAGCACAGGGAAGCCAAAAGATTGGGCACCCCTGACTTGAACAGCAATTAATAATATCCAAGGGCACTGAAATCTTGCTCCAAAATCATCCATGTAACTGAAAACTTAAAAAGAGAGTACAGAACAGCATTGTAATTTTATTCCAAGGAAATTGTCTCTAAGTCGATTTCTGCAAAGAAATGGTCAGTAAATCTCAATAAGATTATGGACCAATAAATTCAGAGTTTTTGATAAGAAGTGGTTTGACAAATGAAAGTTGGAATTAGGTTAAAAGATGACAAAAGCTCATAGCTGTTAGAAGTAAAATTGTGTCTCTCAGTGTCATTGGCCTGTTCTGGATTAATTTAATTGCAGCTGGGAAATAATTTTGGCATCATGATTCATGGACGAAAGGAAAACATCTTAAGTTTAATCAACCCAGAATACTGTACCAGGTGTATTCAAACATATAAATAAAGATAATTTAGATTAACCCAGAATATTGCACTAGGTGTATTCAAACATGAAAGTAAGCACGGTTGTGGAATTAATTCTTATTTAGTTCAACTGCATAAGGATTTGCTGACTCAGAGCCACACACACTCAACAAATTTGTAAAGCTGATAATGTTGAAGCTTCAAGAAGCTATGAATTAGCCATCTCAGACATGCCTTTGAATAGAGTCATGGTGAGGATAGGGGCTGAGAGATCCATTTCCATTATAGCTTTTTCTTAACTCTTTGTTTTATTTTCCCTGTGAAGGGCTAGCCCGAGCCAAGTCGGTTCCCACAAAGACCTACTCAAATGAAGTTGTCACACTATGGTACCGGCCACCTGATGTGCTTCTCGGTTCCTCAGAGTACTCAACACAGATTGACATGTGGTAAATATATATAGATGTCACTGACATTTATAATTTTAAACGAATGTAGCTGTTAATGCAGGGTGTATTGATAAGTATTTGACTTCTAAGGAGATATTATTTTGAAGAGCCATAATATAAACAGTGATTAATGAGTTCTGGCATAGGAATTAGATTACCTAGGTTTAAATACCAATTCTGTCGTCTAGAACTGTATATTAACTTTATTCAAATTACTGGCCTTTGCCTCAGTTTCCTCATTTAAGGAAATGGGAATAGTAATAGTACCTACTTTGAAGTTTTGTAGGTGATATTGAGACTGAATGAACACTCAGAAGAGTACTATATGAGACACTCAGAAGAGTATCTGTTACATTAGTAATTTAAAAAACAAAATTATCATTTTATCATCATTTAATATTCACCAAAGTCTTCCTGCTTTAATTTGAACTAAAAGTAATAATAAAATATTGTAGTCATCTTTCTCACACACCACTTCAGTCATGACACTCCTCTACTCAAACACCGTTATTGCCACCCCCTTCATTACCTATCGAAGGTACAATTAATTCCTCAATCTGATACTTACCATAAGATGTCTGTAAACTACCTTTTTCAAATTATTTCAGACTGCTTCTCAACACAGATGTTCTCTTTTAACAAAATGGCATACTCACCATACCTCAGTAATAACATGGACTTTCCTACCTTTACTCTTGAGGTTCATAACAGTGCACCCATCTGGAATGTCCACTCTGGTCCTCAAACTTGGGCTCATTCCTAGTAATGTTTAAAATGCAGCTTTTCATAAATCCTTTCCTGAATATACTGTAGACTCTGTTGGCAATTCCTTTCTCTGAACTGTGGTTGCATTTATTTTCTGTGTTCTTCATGTGGTAATAAGTCATATACCTGTTTCTGTTGCTGTCTTGAACAATTATATAAAATGTTTCATATAACTTTTAAAAATTAATTTTTAATATTGTGATAAAATACTCATACAATTTATCATTTTAACCAATTTAAATGTACAGTTGTGAGACATTACGTGCATTTATATTGTCATGCAGCCATCACCACTGTCCACCTCCAGAATCTTTTTCATGTTGCAAAACCAAAACTCTGTACCCATTTAACAACTGCTTCTTATTCCCCTCCCCCACCTCCAGTTTCTGGTAACCACTATTCTGTAATACTGTCTGTCTCCATGAATTTGACTGTTTTAAGTACTACTCAGTATTAGAATCATGCAGTATGTGTCCTTTCGTGACTGGCTTATTTCATTTGGCATAATGTCTTTAAGGTTCATTCACATTCTAACGTGTGCCAGAATTTCCTTCCTTTTTAAGGCCAAAAATACTCCATTAAATATATACTCCACCTTCTGTTACCCATTTATCCATAATGCTGCTGTGCACATGGATATACAGATATGTTTTCAAGACCCTGCTTTCAATTCTCTCTCTTTTTCTTTTTAAGAAACATTGTCTCGCCATGTTGTCCAGGCTGGTCTTAAACTCCTGGGCTCAAGCGGTCCTCCTGTGTTGGCTTGATTTCAGTTGTTTTAGATATCTACCTAAGAGTAGAATTGCTGGATCATATAGTAATTCTATTTTTAAGTTTTTGAGGAACGACCATACTGTTTTCCATAGCAACTGTATCATCTTACTTTCTATATAACATTTAATATGTAAAATTAACTTTTATATACAGTTGCTATATTACGAGCCCTTTAATGGAAGGATTGTGTCTTAAACTATGTATGTTCACACAGTTCCTAGATGACAGTATTCTCTGAACCACCATCCATTTCTTTTCCTTCTCTTGCACACACCACCCTATACCAACATGTTCTATCTCTGCTTCCTACGTCAAAACCTCTGGAATCATTTGCTTCTCTCCATTTCTCCTGCCTAGCTTAGGTCACTGTGGTCTCCTAGAAGACCATTATGTCTCTTCAATTGTTTTTCCCCCTTCCTTTCTCACTACTTTCAATCCATGGTCTACACTATTGCTAATATAGGGATTCAGTGAAATAATTGATATACTTAAAAAAACCATTTCTAACACATGGTCAACCTTCAGTCACTGTTAGGTGTTGTTAGTGTTATTCTTCAAGGATTATGCAAAGGAGAGCTGGATATTTTAAGTGGTAAAAACAGATATAGCAACACAGAAATTGAGACAGGGTAAATATGAACAAATTAGTTAGATCTAAAATATCTCTTCAGGAGATTTTTCAACAGGCTAGTGCAAAATTCTCCAGAGAGACAATTTTAAGGGAAGGATTCTTGTGCTTCATAATATGTAAATTAATTGCTCAATTTTTTTCATGATCTATTTTAAAGGGGTGTTGGTTGCATTTTCTTTGAAATGGCTTCTGGAAGACCTTTATTTCCAGGATCAACTGTGGAAGATGAACTGCACTTAATTTTCCGACTGCTAGGTAACAGAAGAAATCTTTTCCCAGTGATTTTGCACCCACAATTGACTAGCTTGATAAGACTGTATCTCTAAAATACGTATTTTAAAATTTGATAGTGATTCTAACATAAGTAGCTGTTACTTAGAAGAATTAGAATGGACGCTATGAAGACAGATCCTTCTAAGTAACTTCATCTAAGTTTTATCTTTGCAATAAAGATATTATGGAAAAACAATATAATTATTATGGAAAATTGGATGTCATATTATTATGAAATATTGCTAACTTTGGTGGTATCAGTTGGATAGAAAAAGGGCCAGGCATCCTTTTTACAGTATCATTGCAAAATCCAAACAAAAGATTCATGTACATTTATATCTATCATTTCAATTAGCTGAAATAGTTAAGTCATCTAGTAATTGTAAATTGTTCTCTAAGACACTTTGTTATATATATGCATATATAATTTATATATAAATTTTATCTGTATTTATAAAAATATTTAATTATTTTTTAATTCAGGAACTCCATCTCAGGAAACTTGGCCAGGTATTTCTTCAAATGAGGAGTTCAAGAACTACAACTTTCCAAAATATAAACCACAGCCTCTAATTAACCATGCACCCAGGTATTTTTTTTCCTTATGTGAAAGGGGGAACACTCACGTGATTCTTTTCAGTCTTTTGAAGGATTAGCCACAGTAAGGATTCAGGAAAAAATATATAATACACATAATCCTTACATATTTTAGGATCTAATTTAATTTAGAACTGCATATGTATTAGAATTCTAGAGTTTGTGTAGATGTTCCTTTTCCCAGAAAGAAGACATTGATTAATGAATGCCTTATTCTGTACCACAAAGATTATGATGAAATTTCTATTTGGCTTTCTACAGAATTATTCTGTATTTACTTACAAACTTAAGAAAGGGTTATGTTAGTAAAATCTTGACTCTGTAACACCTAAACTTGACTCTTTAGCATCTAAATGTCAGCCATTCATTTAGGTTTCTTCTTAGACCTATCCCCCAGATCAACCCAAGGCTCCCAATAAAATTTGAGCCAGAACATTTTTACTTGTGGAATGTATTACATTTTCAGGAGGTAACATAGAATAACACCTGTGACTGCATTTTCCATCTCTTCCCCCACACCCGCCAAAAAGAATTTGAAAGTCACCAAGATACCAAATAAGGCCATCATCTGTTTTAACCCAAAGCCATTCACGTGGCTCACAGCATAACACACTTGTTCTGCTTTCTTTTAGTTTCAAGCTAGGGAAGGAACAGCAAAATAATTATGACACCAAAAATATTTTTAAAGTATTTATGTGAGTTGGTACATTTATTGTTACTATAGCAACTAATACCATTCTAACTAGATTTTCTTAGGAAGAATAATAATATGTGCTGTGCTTTTTTTTTTTGCATGTCTCTCCCAAGTAGCAGAAATTCTATTTTTGACCTTTAATTATTGCTTGCTTTTGGTAATGTTCAGTGTAGAAGGTTGAAGCTTTTCTTTGAAGCAGTTTCCATGACCGTAGCACCTAGTTTGTCTGTGCCCAGGGAACTCTGGATATGTGCTAGAATGGCAAACTACATAGAATGTCTAGACTGCATCATTCACAGGATCCACTTGAGAGCACTTGGAAGAAAATATTTCGTTATTCACAATTGTACTTTTACCAGTGAAAGGCAGTGTAAGATAAAACCTGTTATTTCTGATCAAGAGATTATTCCATTAAGATAATCCTAGGCTGGGCGTGGTGGCTCACACCTGTAATTCCAGCATTTTGGGAGGCCAAGGCAGGCGGATCACCTGAGGTCAGGAGTTCGAGACCAGCCTGATCAACATGGAGCCTGTCTCTACTAAAAACACAAAATTAGTTAGGTGTGGTGGCACATGCCTGTAATCCTAGCTACTTGAGAGGCTAGGAGAATTGCTTGAACCTGGGAGGCAGAGGTTGTGCCATTATACTCCAGCCTGGGCAACAAGAGTGAAACTCTGTCTCAAAAAAAAAAATAAATAAAGATAATCCCTAACCTTACTACCCCTAGTTAGACTAATTTCATCTTTAGTATTAATGAAGTTTTATGAAGTTATTGTATCATATTTAAATTGAACTTAATACCTTCTAGTACCCAGTGCTGAGCAGACTACTCTGTAAACATTTGTTGAATAGCTCATTTCTCTGTTTGTCTTGAACAACTGTGATACATTTTGGGGTCACTTGTCTCTGTGTTTTCACCTGTGTAATAGGAAAATGATGCTCTTATATACTTGCCTTTAGTGAAGCACTGTGAAAAGTAATACAATATTTAAACTTTCTTAATACTGTAAATTAACTTTGTTTTGAGACAGCATGGTGATTTTTAAAAATTCTATAATTTTAATAATTAATTTGTTCTTGGCTATTGAAAATTTGAATTGAAGCCAAGTTATTTATGGCTTATTCTTAAATAGCAAGGCCAGTCTTTTAAGACTAAAAGAAATTTGAGTCTATTCGAAGGCAACAAGAGTGACTAGTTTAGGGCACTTAAATTTAGCAGATTAAAACACTTAGAAAATAGTTTTATCTGTAAAGTTTTATCAGCTAAGAGAGAATAAATTTTTACTTATTCTTTGTTGTTTCTAGGTTAGACTCTGAAGGAATTGAGTTGATAACAAAATTTCTTCAGGTAAGACCATTGATCAGCCATGTCAAGGCCACATTCTCTGCAATTCATGCTTTCTTACATTCTCTTTTCCTTACACCTACAGCCTTTGGAGGATGCTCTGCCTCCAAATACCATTCATATTTCTCTCCAAAGCGGGAATAAGAGGTGACAATAAGGGTAGTACCAGCCACGTTAGTCCTCTTGCAACTTGGAAGCAAAAGCTTTACAAAAACCCCTATGAGGTTTCTTTCCAAGTCTCATTGGCCAGAACATTAATTGTAGGAGAGACTGGGAATTAGGAAGCAGGATTGTCATAATTAGTCTAAATTTAGAGCAGTTAGGATTCATGATTCATCTATCAGAGTTGATGGACACCTGAATAAACCTAGCTGTATCATCAAAGAAAAAAGAGAAATGAGTATTGGATAGCTAATTAAGAATTGCTTCCATAAAGTTACTGGGTATATGTCCACCAGTCATTTGGTGTTCATGAAGAGAAGTAACAACACAGGTTAGGTATTTTAATTTTTCTTCACTTCAGAAAATACAAGTAATACAAATTTTTATTTAAGATCCAGCCTTATCTTAGAAATGTGGAACTGAGATATTATTACACAATCTCAGCAGCAACTCAAATTAGAGGATAACTGGAGTATTCCAGATCATTGCTTGAAAAATAGTATATTAGTATATTGAATAATCAAGATTTTTAAAAAGTAGTTATAAATGCTAATATGACCATCTCCTACTTTTTACAGTAATTAGAGAAAAAGCTAATGAAGCAGTTCTTTGCTTTTTCACAGTATGAATCTAAGAAAAGGGTTTCAGCAGAAGAGGCCATGAAACATGTGTACTTTCGAAGTCTGGGACCAAGAATACATGCTTTACCAGAAAGTAAGAGAAATCCTAAAGTGTTTCTCCCCCTTTATTTTTATTTGTCCAAGGTTAGGGACTGGGGTAGATCAGGGAAGACAGTTATTGATTTATAAGCCTAAGATTCTAGACTTTTCTGTAGTTAGATCAGAATTTCTTGAAGGGAGGTGTGTGTCTTATTTCCCTGTGATTTAGTTATTTCTTGTAACACTGAGCACATTGCCACTCCTTTGTAGGAAACCAATAGTATTTAGTTATGGATCATTAACCTTATTGGACTTGAGTTGGAATATGCCATCTGATGACAGGCATTGTCCCCAGGCCCAATCTAGCTTTGATTTAGAGTTGTTAAAAGTGGATTTCAAGCAAAAACTAATGAAACACAACTGAAACATAAAATGTTTTCTTGTGAAAATACATTTTTTAAGATACAAAGATGATTTTCCTTTACTGTGGTCACTCCTACTTTATTATCCCCATTATGAGTGTTTTGGCAGAGTCACTGAGATAGCAAATTTCCCATGCTTGAGTAACGTTGATTTTACTCGTATCATTCTAGTTTTAGATTATCACAGTATTTTACTTTAGAGTAAGGAGACTGGGGAATTGGACGAATATTTGTGAACTAAGCTGCCAAAAACTTTCAAAATTCCCATTCTCATTTATTAGACAATATTGATTCATCGAGGCAGTCAGTGACAAAGCTAATTGGAATAAAAAATCCTTAATACTTTTCACTTCAACTTTACTGGATAGACTTAAATGAAAGAATACCTCTCTGACAGAGATTAGAAGTGAAAGAGATGAATTACAAGTTTTTTTTTTTTTAAAGATATTTGTATTTCACAAATATCAAGTTTCACTTTGAGGTAGGCAGTTATGGTTATAAAAACCTTTTCCTTGTTTGTCGCTAAAATTCTGAAGATAACTTGAGGGCCTGATACCTTCATGTCATCTAAGGAGACAGAGATAAAGGACAGAGAGAATTAATACCTAGTGTAATAATAGATTTTAACTGGGTCTCTCAACCCCAGAAAGTCCTGGAACAGACAGTGTATATTCTCCTCAGAGAAACACCTGCTCACAGCGTGCTCTAACACAGAGTTGGGAGAAGGAAGGTTCTGAAGGTTGATTACTTCATTCATTTGGTTTTCTCCTCAACGCATTGGGACAAAAAGGAAAAATTTCAGCAGGGATATCACCTTGTAAAATGGTTTCATATTGAATCAGTATATGCTTTATAAACATTTGATAGTTGGTTTGTGTTTATTTTAATAATGTTAGACCTTCACATAATAATTTCTGTCTATGCATTTTAGGTGTATCAATATTCAGTTTGAAAGAGATTCAGTTGCAAAAGGACCCGGGTTTTCGAAATTCTTCTTATCCAGAGACAGGTGTGTTTGTCATAAACCATTTCACGTGTCGTTCATGAATTTTTGCGTGGAACCAAGCTTTTGGTTTATAAATTCATCAGTAAAATTATTGATGTAAAAACCAATGTACAGTGCATTCCACAACTGTGTATGTTTAACATTGCACGTACTTACTTTTCTGTATGATGTGGGCAGCTCAGTAAATCTTCAGAGAAAAATCTGACTCAGTCAAGTCAGGGATCCTGAAAGCTGCAGATGGCATAAAGACTTACAAGTGACCTGGCTTGATCACTGCACACGCCATCCCTGGTACCTGAGGCAGAAGACACATCTTGTGCTTCCCTAGTCATCAGGTTCATCACTTCGAAGCATAGAAGCTGTAGACTAACCCCATCAACAGAAGGGTCATTTAAGACAGTGCTGATCACTCTTACCCTGGAATATTAGCTTTTGCTGGTGGGAACATTAGCTTCCTAGTCACCAGATAACTGTGTGTAGGATAAAACTGAACCTTGAACTGCCTCATAAAATGACTTTATATTTTAGGACATGGGAAGAACAGAAGACAGAGCATGCTCTTTTAAGTCTGATAACATGATTTCAAGCCCAGCCCCCAGCCTTTCTTACCAATCAAGGACTCAGATCTGAAGGCAATTATTTCTTTTGGTGGACTTGGAATCTCCGTTTGTCTACACTGTCCTCTTCACAGTGGAGTCTTTTTATTTCAGACCTACAGATTGTTTTTATATTTGTTGTCACAGTGTGACAATTTTTTGTACAGTCAGTTTTAAGGTCTTCTCTGCCATTAGAGCCAGTAGGTTACAGCTGTTGATGTAACTGTAGCTGCAATTTTTGTGCAGGACTGAGAAACACAGTGCATTATTTATTGCGGAATCATTGCTGCTAAATAACTACTGTCTGTTTATTTAACACAACAGTTGAATGCCTGAAGTTGCAGTGGCTTTATTATATGTGAATGCATCTGTTTCTCCTCACAAATTGTTTTACTGCTGCATTTTTTTGTTTGTTTTTAAAATTAAACTGCAGTGTTTCCTGGAATGTAAATTTAGCTTTGCTTAACAGTAAAATAAGTGAGCCATCTTGAACACTTTAAGTTTATGCTATATAATTTCTTAATGAACATTGGCAAATAGAGTAGCTAACAGATTGACAAGCACATTATGTTTAGATAAGCATGTGATGCAGAAGTTGATTCAAGCAAGTGAATACCTGACATTTTGAGGATCTCACATTAGATACCAACAAATTAAAGCTCCAAAATTATTTATTTTTTACCTGTTCCTCATTTTAAAAATGTCTACTGCATATTACTGGATATTTGTATACTAATACACTTACCTGTCTTACATTGTGCTTTAACTTTAGTTAAAACTTAACCATAGAAGTCCATTCAAACGTGAAAGGTCTTGCAAACATGAAAGGTCTTGCTTTGTTTGTTTCAAATACATTTATTTTATTAGAAAGGATGATACTTCATTGGGGAACAATTTCTTTCATTTGGGGGCTATGTGTTTTGGTAACATTCACTTGAAATCAGCTGAAAGCTGTAATATGTCTTTGAAATGAGCCATGATAAATTACAGATAAGACAAATGAGAATTTACAGGATTGCTTTAAATTATTGTGGGTATTACCTGTTTACCAGAGATACTAAATATTAGTTTTAATTATGCATCTCTTTGAACATCATAAACACACTTTGGTGTTGGTAACAGTATTTTAAGCATTTGTGTTCACTTTTAAGGACTATTTGTGTAGTGCATCTTACAAACTATAAATCTTAATTGGTATATTTTGAAATGGTCGTGTAAATTTTTGCCTTATATATCATGAAAATAGTCATAACTTAATTTCTTTTCCTGAAATTCACTGTAAAACATTCAGGGGTCCTACCATTTCTGTTCAGGAAATCTTGTAGTTTATTGTTATTTAACAGTATTAAGTGGATTTTTGTATATTTCATTTTTAACTTTATTTGTGAATAGTGATTGTGGCATGTTTGGGGTGTTATTTTAAGATTTCATGATACTGAAATTTTAATTTTTAAAAAAAAATTTCTGGAAGAAACAGATTCATGTGTAATGGTGAATATTAGACCACTACTCCTTTTCACATTTGTAAATTGGTTTTATGTTAAACCTTGTAGCCTAACAAACTGCTGTTCTTTCTAACTGACAGACATGTATCAATATTGTTCTTTGAAGGTTATAAATATGTGGAAATTCCTTCATTTTGTTTTGAAATTTATAATAACAAAATCTCCATGTTGTTAAAATGTGGTTTTATTGAGTCACAGTTCTTTCTTCGGGATGAAGGCTGTATCAGGTGGTGTCTTTTTCTTTTATGGGTCATTCTTAAGATAATGAAGTCGCACTGCACTAGAGGTGATGACTGCTTTCTGTTTGTGCCAATCATTTTCTTAATAATTTTTGCTGTTTTTTTAAATAGCACTCAATTATAAAGTATCAAATTTGTCATTTCATGTATATTTGATTTGTTGCAAATTTGACATATAATTTTCCATAGGCTTAATTCTTACATATAAAAGGTGAAAATATATATCCATTTGTTACATAAAATGTTTCTTCCTAGGAATTGCTAGGGATATTTCTTCATTAAGGAATTTGGCAGGCAAACAAGTGTTTGTTTTTTTGTTTTATTTTTGATACTTGAGCATCATTCAGATCCTGAAAACATTGCATTTTAGGGAATTGAAACTCCAAAACTTGGAACTTTGAATACTTATGATTCCTCTTAAACTGATGAGATTCTTAAAGGTAAGAGAAGATGCCTTTTGTGTTTTTTTTTTTCCAAGTGGTACTATGAACACATATTGGATGTGTCATTCAAGGTGTGTGGAGTAGCTGCATTCTGTCTGATGCTTTATCAACTTTCATTTGAAAGACTACTTGTTAACATAATGATCTATCTTTTGGACTCAGGACAGTTTATGTGGGTTGTTTTTAATCTTTACTTTTAAAAATGTGTTAAGATATGTATATATTATAAAATTTGGCATTGTAATTATTTGTGTGTGTACAATTCAGTGGCATAATTACAGCCACAAAGTTGTATAACAGTTACCACTATCTACTTCTAAAATTTTTTGTCACACCAAACAGAAACTCTGAACCATTTCCCCCTTCCCCCTCAGCCTCTGGTAACCTCTAATCTGTGAATTTGGCTATTCTAGGTATTTCAAATAAGTGGAGTCATACCATATTTGTCCTTTTGTGTCTGAATTATTCAGCATAATGTTCACAGTTCATCCATGTTTAGGATGTGTCAGAACTTCATTTCTTATGACCGAATATTCTATTATGATTATACACATTTGGTTTATTGATTTATCTGTTGACGAACACTAAGATTTCCCACCTTTTAGCTTTTGTGAATAATGCCGTATGAACTTTGGGGTATAAGTATCTGTTTGAGTCCCTGTTCTTAATTATTTGGGGAATATATACACCTAGGAGTGGAATTGCTGGGTCATATGATAATTCTATGTTTGACTGTTTGAGGGACTGCCAAGATGTTTTCCACAGTGGCTGTACTATTTGATATTTGTAGTAGTAATGCATGAGGGTTCCAATTTCTCCTCATCCTTGCCAGTACTTATTTTCCTCTTTTTTATTATATTCATTCTAATAGTTTGAAGTGGTATTTCATTGTTGTTTTGATTTGCATTTACCCAATGATTAGTGATGTGGAGCATCTTTTCATACTTTTTTGGCCATTTGTTTATTTGCTTTGGATAAACTTTTATCCAAAGGTTTATTGAAGTACTTTGTCCATTTTAAAAATAGGGTTGTCTTTTTGTCACTGAGTTGTAAGAGTTGTTTATGTATTTTGGCTGTTACACCCTGATGAGGTATTTGATTTGTAATTATTTTCTCCTGTTCTTTGGGTTGTCTTTTCACTATCTTATGGTGTCATTTTGTTGCACAAAAGTTTTTGTATTTTATTTTATTTTATTTTATTTTCGAGACGGAGTCTTGTTCTATTGTCCAGGCCGGAGGGCAATGGTGTGATCTTGGCTCACAGCAACCTTTGCCTGCTGGGTTCAAGTGATTCTCCTGCCTCAGCCTCCCGAGTAGCTGGGATTACAGGCAGGTACCACCACCACACCTGGCTAATTTTTGTAGTTGTAGTAGAGACGGGGTTTCACCATGTTGGCCAGGCCGTTCTCAAATTCCTGACCTCGTGATCCACCTGCTTCAGCCTGTAAAAGTGCTGGGATTACAGGCATGAGCTACTGTGCTGGCCAAAAGTTTTTAATTTAACAACATCTAGTTTATCTCTTTTTTGTTGCCTGTACTTTTGGTGTCATGTTTAAGGAAGTATTGTCAGGTTTCAAAGGTCATAAATATTTGCTCTTATATTTTCATTTAAGAGTTTATTGTATTTTTAGCTCTCATATTTAAAGCATTGATCCATTTAAATTTTTATGTGGTATAAAGTAAGAGTCCAACTTCATTCTTTTGCATGTAAATATCAGTTTTTTTCCAGCACCGTTTGTTGAAAAGGCTATCCTTTCCCCCAGTGAATGGTCTTGACACTTTTGTCAGAAATCAGTTGACCATAGATGTGAAGTTTATTTGTGGGTCTTCAGTTCTATTCCATTAGCCTGTATGTCTAGCTATAAGAGTTGTAGCACAATGTTTTGATGACTGTCTTTAGAATGTTTTGAAATCAGGAAATGTCAGTCTTCCAACTTTATTCTTTTTCAAGATTGTTGTAGCTATTCAGTCTCTTGAAATTCCATATGAATTTTAGCACGGAATTTTCTATTTCTACAACAACAACAACAACAACAACAAAACACCATTGGGATTATGGTAGAGGGATTGCATTAAATTAAAATCTATAGATCACTTTTTTATTATACTTTAACAGTATTAAATTTTCCAATCCATGAACACAAGATGTCTTTCCATTTAGTTAGGTCATCTTTAATTTCAGCAAAATTTTGTAGTTTTCAGTATACAAGTCTTTTTGCCTTTTTAATTACGTTTATTCCTAAGCATCTTACTATTTTTGATGTTATTGTAGATGGAATTTTCTTAATTTCTTCTTAGATTTTTTGTCATTGCTAGTGTATAGAAATACAAGTAATTTTTGTGTGTTGGTTTTGTATTCTGCAGCTTTGCTAAATTTGATTATTAGTGCTAACAGACTTTCTATAGAGTCTTTAGGGTTTTTTACACATAAGACCTTGTTACCTGCAAGGAATGATAGTTTTACTTCTTCCTTTTTAATTTGGGTGCTGTTTATTTCTTTCTCTTGCCTAATTGCTGTGTCTAGGACTTCCAGTACTATGTTGAAGTGATGAAGGAGGGTGTCCTTGTCTTGTTTTGATCTTAGGGGAAAAGCTTTCAGCCTTTCATCATTGAGTATGCTATTAGCTGTGTCTTTCTATGTATGGCCTTTAACGTGTTAAGGAAGTTTCCTTCTATTCCTAGTTTGAGTATTTTTATCTTGAGAATATTAGGTTTTCTTCAAATGCTTTTTCTGCATCAATTAAGATGATCATATTGTTTTATATATTCTGTTGATATATATTATATTGATTTTCATATGCATGCCTTGGATAAATCCCATTTGGTTATGGTATGTAATTCTAATATGCTGCTGAATTCAGTTTGCTAATATTTTTTTTTTTTGCCTATATTTGTAAGGTATTTGACCTATAGTTTTTCTTTTTTTATAGTGTTTTGTCTGGATTTGGTATCAGGGTAATGCTGGCTTAATAGAATGAGTTAGGAAGTATTCTCTCCTTTTCAGTTCTTTGGAATAGTTTGAGGATTGATGTTAATTCTTAAATGTTTGGTATAATTCACCAGTGAAGTGATCTGGTCCTGGCTTTCCTTTGTTCAGAGGTTTTGATTAATGATACAGTCTCCTTACTTGTTGTATATAATTCAGATTTTTAATTTCTTCTTGTCAATTTTGGTAGTTCGTGTGTTTCTAGGAATTTGTCCTTTTAATTTGTTATATCTGGTTTCCTGGCATAAACTTTTTCAGTAGCGTCTTATAGTCCTTTTTATTTCTGTTATCAATTTCTAATTTCATTCCATTATGGTTAGAGAAGATAGTTTGTATGATTTCATTTTTTAAAATTTATTAAGACTTATTTTGTGGCCTAATATATGGTCTGTTCTAGAGAATGCTTCATGTTTACTTGAGAAAGTATGTCTCATTCTATGAAAAATGATGTTGGGTAGAGTGTTTAGTATGTGTCTGTTGGGTCTAATTGGTTTATAGTGTTAGTTCTTTTCTTTCCTCATCTGTCTGGTTCTTTTGTACATTGTTGAGGTGGGAGTATTGATATCTAGGATTGTCATATTTCTCCTTTCAGTTCTGTGAGTGTATGCTTCATATATTGGGGGCTCTGTTACTGGGTGCATATGTGTTTATAATCATTACCTATCTTGATGGATTGAACCTTTTAGCAATATATAATGTCCTTTGTCTCCTGTAACTTTTTTTTTAATTCTTGAGTCTATTTTGTCTGACAAAAATATGGCTACGCCATATCTCTTTTGGTTACTGTTTGTATGGAGTATCTTTTTCCATTCTTTTACTTTCAGCCTCTTCAAAGTAAAACGACAGTGTCTGTGTTTTTAAAGTGAGTCTCTTGTAGATAGCATATTGACAGATCATTTTTTAAATCCATCCTGCCCATCTGTGCCCATTAATTGGAGACTTTACAACATTTACATTTAAAATAATTACTGATAAGGAATGACTTCTGTCATTTAGCTGTTTTCTGTATGTCTTATGTGCTTTTTGTTCTTCAGTTCTTCCATAGTGCCTTGTATTTGGCTGTTTTGTTGTTGTTGTTGTAGTGTACCATTTTCATGTTCTTCTTCCTTTATTTGCCTATATATTTTTATGTTCATTTCATATCATTTTAAAAGATTTATCCCCAAATGTAAATCCCGTTGAGTTTATTTATAATACCAGTGGTTTTATTTTTTAAATATTCTAATCTAGATTCTTATATCGATTCTTTTTGATTGACAAGTAATTTTTATGTGTTGGTTTTGTATTCTGCAGCTGAATTTTAAAAGTGTTAACACAAGCCCTCAAGCAGGCTGCTGAAGAATTGGCATACTTCTCTGTGTTCCAAACTTGAAATTTCCAAAATTTTTAATGCATTACTTTAGACTCAAGAGAAAGGTACAACATTTTTCCCTCCTGTTTAGTGTAAAGTTGAAACTATTGTTTATTTATTTTTTTTTTCAGACGGCATTTTGCTCTGTCACCTAGGCTAGAGTACAGTGGCGCAATCTCAGCATGTTGCAACGTCCGCCTCCTGGGTTCAAGCGGTTCTCCTGTATCCGCCTCCTGAGTAGCTGGGATTATAGCCGCATGTCACCACACCCGGCTGATTCTTGTATTTTTAATACAGACGGGGTTTCACCATGATGGCCAGGCTGGTCTTGAACTCCTGACCTCAGGTGATCCACCTGCCTCTGCCTCCCAAAGTGCTGGGATTACAGATGTGAGCCACCATGCCCGGCCTGAAACTATTTTCTAATCTTAAATTCAGATTCTGGGTTTAGTCAGATAGGCAGGAGTTTCCCTCAGCTGTCATCATTCCCGGCTGAAGTTATTACAATAATCAGTTTCCTTCACTGACCCAGAAAAACCACCAAAGTCACCAACGTTCTGTTAGACTCAAACAGAAAGAAGGTGACCAAGCCACTGAATATAAGGCTACTTTGATTAGAAGAGAATATAAAATTTCAATCTGTGGTGATGGGGAGGATTTTTCATTCATGGATTCCCCCTAAGAGAAGTGAGAAAATTCCACTACTTTGAAAACTTGTTTTTGAAAGATTAGCACTTCAAAGACTGTAAACTAAAGCTAGGTGTGCAGGTGTGCATCTGTGAGAGGGGGACAGGGAGAGAAAGACTGAAGCTGGAATAGGAATCCTGATGGCTGCTCTTGCTGCTCTCTTCCACCTTAGCACTGCTGCAGTAGTGATACAGAGATACCTGGGCTGGATCATAAAGATGACCATGAAGATGTAGCTGGTGACCCTCTGGATGATATGCAAGCACTTTTCAGAGGGTAAGGGAAACTTAGCCTCTGCCAACATTCTTGTGTGTCCACAAAAGGATGGCTCCACTGGGCTCTCTGGTTGAGGTCTGGAATTTTAGTGAATACAGACTTGGGACATCCACAAGACTCCCTTGGGACTCTCATGAGTCTTTCCTAGAACAGTGCTAGTTGAAACTGCCACTCTCCAGCTGTACTGACAATAGTTCCACGTTGTAGCAGTCAAAATAGTCTTAAGCATCATCTTCATCTTACTTTCTTCCTCATATGTATGCCGCTCAGGTTGTCAAGTGAATGGGTGACATGGTGCTGTTAGCAGGCTGTGTAGCTCATCTCTGGATGATGATCATGCACTGTTATTCCAGAAACACTGAAAAAGGTTATTTTGGAGGGCCCCATCCTGCCATCTTGCTCTTCTACAGAATCATAGCTAATAACTGCATCATTACTCCTCAGGAATCTAGAAGCCCCCCGCTCCCTTTTCAATTTTGACTCTGTTGTTACTGGTATCTATATTACTATCTTATATGATGATGAGGCTTTGTTCTCAGTGAGGGTAAATCCAGCCGTACTGATGTTTTGAGTTCCTCACACCTCACCGTATCGTGAAACATCCTCTTTCCTCTGCTTGCTGTTCCATCCCTCTTCTCTTTGTTCCTCTTACTCATTATCAATTTAATTTTTTCTTCCAGAAAGCCTTCTCTGCCCTGCACACCCCACTACAAACTGGGTTATGTGCTCTGCTGCTTAACTGTCTTCCTTCCCAATGGCATTCTCATACTTCACTCTGCAACACTTAATCACACGTTATTTCCCCTCACTAGTCCACAAGCTCCATGAAGGAAAAGAGATTGTGTCTTGCTCACTTTTTTATCCCAGTACCTGATACATTTTAGGAAAATAGTTGTTGATCAAATTAAGGCACACATGCATTAAGAAATTGAGTAATTCTAAAAAATCTTTTGTCAGTTATGTAATATTAACTTGGATTTGTGTCCCCTCTGAGTGAACCAAAAACACATGTAGCTGTCAAAAATTGGTGATAGAAATGTTTTCTTCCTAGCTGGCTAAAACGTGAGTCTTTAAAATCTTAAGAACTAACCTATAATCAAGCTGTTCACACGCACACACACCACTGGAGAGTGGGTCTAGGAATAAAGTCAGTACTAGAGAAGTCTAGGTGCGGCCAGCTTCTCAGTGACTGAAAATCTGCTCTCCCAGGAAACTGATAGAGCAAACATGTCTGAAAGGTCTATATGTACTCGGTACTGTTCTAAGTGAAGATGTACATTGCTAATTTACATTCTTTAGAAGTCCTATAGATTAAGATTGTGGCCCCTCAATCAAAATGCTCAGTTTGAAATCTGGCCAATTCTGTGACCTTGAGTTCTTTAACCACTCTAGGCTTCAATTTCCTATCTGTGAAATGGTATATAACAGTACTTCCCTCATAGGGTTATTAGGAAAACTGAATAAAGTAATCCATGTAACATGCTTAGAACAGGGCCTGGCATGATAGCAACCTTACAAATGGTTGCTACCATTAACTGAAATTATGTCATCTAGCAATGAAATAAAAATGTGTTTGAGAGACCCGACTCATCTTGGAGAGGGTAACTAAACATAGTGTATTCTTCAGTGCCAATCTTTTAGGCAAGGCCATGTAATCTCAGGTAACATGAAGGGGTGGGGCAGATCCCTGTGGATATTTAAGCATAAAAGGGCATTTTATAAAACTGATTTGGTTTTTTTTTTTTTTTTTTGAGTCAGAGTTTCGCTGGAGTTCAGTGATCTCGGCTCACTGCAACCTCCGCCTCCCAGGTTCAAGTGATTCTCCTGCCTCAGCCTCCCCAGTAGCTGGGATTATAGGCACCCACCACCACACACAGCTAATTTTTGTACTTTTAGTAGAGATGGGGTTTTTCCATGTTGGGCAGGCTGGTCTTGAACTCCTGACTTCAGGTGATCCACCCACCTCAGCCTCCTAAAGTGCTGAGATTACAGGCATGAGCCGTCACACTTGGCTGGTTGAATTCTTATGTATAAACAGAACCAAGCAAATCTATTACCTTTTTGAGAACAAGGATCAGGTTGTCATCCTCCATTTCTAAGATGGCACCGGGAACATAGTTGATTTTTAAATGTTTCTTCAGTAAGCAAATGATTTCCTACCACCACCTGTGTTATACCATATGCAGCTATGAGTTATCTGTGGTCTTTTGGCACACTAGTGATACTAAACGTGTTGTTTAGGGACTGCATGAATCTGCTGTTTCTCCTTGCCTCCCCTTCCCTCCCCTCCCCTCCCACCAGTCTCCTTATAGCAAACCCAGAGTGGAGACTGCTTTGAATTTACCCATGAAAACCAGAGCCAGGTCAGCCTGGAAGTGAGACCAAGAGAAATAATAACTTTTATTACCAAGCCTAGCAGTTCACATTCCCCTGAATCAACAAAATGGCTAAAAGAATAAATGGTAATTTTATTTTTCCCTGCCTTCTCACTTCCGGCTTCTCAATACAGAGCAGCTGATAGAACTTATTTAAAAGATCAGGGGTCTACTTTTCAATCCCATTCCATTCTCCCACAAATCAACCTCAATAATTACATTTCTTTTTCTTTTTCTTTTTTTGGATGTGCTATATTTAAGAGTAGGTGACAAGACTCGTTTTCCAACTTGTAATATGGAAAAGTGGTTTGGGTCATCCTAAGCAAATGGAAGTAAGCCAGTCCAGTTGCTGTTAAACACCTTTTATCACAAAGTTTTTATTGAACAAAAATAATACGACAGTAAAAATGATACATATATGAAAGTGAATGAAGATTTGCAGTCATAGAAAAGATACGTGTACAAAGAGACCAACATTCAGGTTACATAGTTCTATAAAACTTTTCCCATGGCAGTTTAACACTGATTAAGCAGACATAAAAAGGAAGTCATTAATGTTCTTTGAAACCTATTTTCTGAGTAAAATACTTCTGCTAAAACACACGCACATACAGAATGAGGCAGAGCTATACAAGTTATACTTCAGTTCCTCCAGTTCTCTATTTGTGTTAAAGAAGTATTTTCATTCATCAAAAATTGTATTTTTTCCATTTCTGATAAATGGATATAGAGTATACATTAATCCCAGTTTCCGAAGGAAAAGAAAATAAGAATCAGATCTGTAGGCATTTAAATATTTCCAATTAGCATTTATGTAAACAGGTATGCTAAAAATAGTATTTTTGGTTGAGACTTTTGCACATTAACTTCCTTTAGTTTCTCTGTAAGAATCATGCATTTTGAATGTGTTCTCTTATCTGACAACAAAATTCCAAATGCTCCGTCTTTATGTGGTTTTTCGTTTCTTTTGCTAACACATAGTTTTGAACCAGTTATTACTTACAGCTAGGCATGGAGGAAACAGAATTGGACCGAGCAACAATCATTGTTCTACCTTCAGTGAGCTGTGCGGCCTTAGGCAATTCTCAGCTTCTGATGTGCACCTGTCTTGAGCTGGAAACAGGTGGTGGGAAGCATTCTCAAGGGCCTCTTCTAGCACTATAATTTTACGTTCGGTAATTATCAGTTCCCTGGGCCGGCTCCTTTTATTCAGGTACAGAATTATCCTTGTCTGTGGCAAGGGCGGGGTGGGGGGGAGAGTAGTGTCTATTCTTGGATTTTGGAATCAGTACAATTACTTTACAGTCAAGAAGGCATATTAGAATGTTTGGATTTTTATCCCTTGATAAGGGCCCATCCCCACAGAGATGCTCAATTCCAATTAAAAAACCCCAGAATTTCTAAGTATCGTAGCGATATTCTAGATTTTTTTCTGAAAACTCAAGAAATGTGTTTTCACAAACCTCATTTTTTAAATCCTTTCTCATAATCTTGCCACTTAATGCCCAGTTTGGATCAGTTATTTAGTCACATTTCAAGTTAGATACTATCACTTGTAATTAAGGATTATAGTTAATCTTGAATTTAAAGCCCTGGGTGCTTTTCAGTTCTCTTGTATTAGAACAGTCCTTCTTCATGCACAGGTGTGGTACCTTTGGACTGGTGCCTGTCTGATGGAACAGAAAATATGTCTGTATTATCACTGCTCCAAACTACATTACACAAAAGAATTTACTGGAATATTCCAAGTTGTTATCAGTTCAGTTCCACAATGATGAGGTTCCTGTAGAATTTTTCTTCTGTCAAGATTTCCTTCATTCTCTCCATAACTTTAGTAGTATATAAGCAGGTGTATCCTCTCTCAATTTCCTCAAGCAAGGCCTTTAGTACCTCCAGTTCTCTATTTGTATTACAGCAAGTTTTGGATCCATCAAAAATTGTGACTATCTATCTATATTGATGAAGATATAACAATTACAAAATTGTTTCTTAGTTGTTTGGGTTCATCACCATTCTGTGAGCCTCTTCCAAAGCATTAGATTTTTAAATGTTAATAATTATAGTTGCAAGGATTTAGAGGAACCCCAACTCATGCTGACACAGTGAATATATCAGATGGTGAGGATTCTCTATGGAAAATGGAGAAAACCAATTTTTTGAAATAAGAATATGCTAACCTAGGAGATATTCTTGGGCCTGGAACAGCAAGAACTTGATGTAGCTTTTTCATCTCAGATTTTTGTCTGGGAGACATCTAAAAGATACTGTAAACAGCTAAGGAGGCTAGCCTTTTAAAGTTCCTTCTTTTAAAAATGCACTTTAGAACATTTTCTTTTATCAATTTTTATTGTCTAAATATGGCTTAGTTTATTATAAAAACAAACGTTACTTGGAGATTTACTGAATTTCAGTTCAAAAGAGGTTCCAAGGCAATTCTTATACAATTGAAAGTAAAAACAAAAATGTGATATGAATATGCTTTCATATTGCCCACTCGTGAAAAATAATGAAATTCTACTAGAGAGCGGTTTGATACTAATTTTCATCTTTCAAACATTTCCTCTTAATACTAAAAAAATATCATTTACATAAAGCTAAATGCAAAGGAAGGCACAGCTGGTTATAGTCTATATAAGCACAGTTGTTTGTTTAGCATACGCAGAATTAAAGAGGAAGAAAAGCTTCACATCCTTATTAGTTATACTGAAAACCATTAAGAAAAGTTATTCACTGTCAACAGTGTTCAACACTTAAGACTAAAAGGATATAAAAACAAAAACATTAAAATTCACTTAATGCAAAACAGATTTTCATATATACTTGAATATATAAAAAACAGTTTTTAAAATGCTAACATAAATCTAGACTATCCTTGTTATGAAAAGTGCAAACCAAATTAACAGTTTCACAATGTCCTTCTCATGACACAGGTAAACTAGCCCATGGGGACAAATTTATTAGTTAATGAGTCCTTAATTGTGGCCAGACGTCATCAGGATTTCTGAGAGTTCGAAGAAAGCAGTACTGGAGAAGCAGCTCTGTCCAGACTGGGGATTGGTACTGGCATGTGGCCGTTGAGCAGTGTGGGGAACTGTAGGGGACAAACGATTTTCAAAATCATTATTGCAAATCCATTGGGAAGAACTTTGGTTCTTCACATTCCCAGACAGACAGTCCACTTCTTTCATCACCCCTGTGACGGAGATTAGTTGCCAGTGTATTTAACTGGAAGATGACAATGAGATTAAGATACATAGAGAAACAAAGGATAAGGCCCAGAAAATGTCCCTAGTTATTCTATATGCATAGGCTAGTAGGAAAAAATATGTAATTTATATGTTGCCAAAGCATCTTCTAATACCATTTTTTAAAAGTTCTAAGCTATTCAGGATGCTGATATGCTATAAATATTAAGAAAAGAATGTTTTAAAAGCCATAGACTCTTTACATGTGAGTCAGTAATTTCTAATACTATAGCAATTTGCCATCAGTTTTTCAGGGTACTACAAAGATGATTGATTCTTGCAGCATTTATTCTTTCTTTTAAAATAAGAAATGTGTTTATTTAATCTTAAAAGATTTAGACGATTATCTTTATTTTGGAGCTAACAAAGTATTCTTTCTAATTAAAAGTCACATTTAGATCACTCATAAGTGACATGAGTTTCGGGTCTGATATGTTAGTTGCAATCCCAAGTGAAGAAGGCCTTTTAATATGTGACTACTTGGAACCAGATTTTCATTGTCTAGGATGATGTATCAAAAAAGATCTCGAGAGATGTCTTTTCTAGCTTAATTCCTATTTAGTCCAGGTAAGTTAAATATTAAACTTAAGTGTCAAATATCAAATTAAGAGCCTGGCACATGTTGGAAGTACAACAAATACTTACATTTAAGTAAATTATGTTTTTGCAGTTTTCAAACGATTTCAGTAACTTATGTCTAGTGCCTTCGAGTTTATCAAGGCTTGTCATTTCATTTCATACCTACGAGCTGTAACCTAAGTTTTGTTTTCCCAATTTCCAGATGAGAAAACATTTCAAATAAGTTCTGTTGGCTAAAGGTCACAGCTAATAAGCAACACAGCCAAGTTTTAAACTGAAATATTTCTGTACCACACTGACCAACTTTTTCTTTTGGTAGGAGGAGTTGGGGGTATCTTTAATTACTGTTTCAATTTCTTTAATGGTTATTGGCATATTCAAGGTTTTTGTTTCTTTTCTGGAACTTCGAAATTTTAAATTTTTTTTCTAGAATTGTATCCACTTCAACTGCATTATCAAATCTGTGCACATACAGTTTATACTCTTGTTTAAGGTCCATGCTCCTAACCACTCTTCCCATTGAGTTAGAGTTAAACACTGGAAGATGAGCAGATTTTAAATTTTCATTCTTTTATTTATCTATCATCTATTTTGAGATAGATGATAGGGTCTTACTCTGTCACCTAGGCCGGAGCACAGTGATGCAATATTGGCTTACTGAAACCTCCACCCCCCAGGCTCAAGCCATCCTCCCACTTGAGCCTCCCAAGTAGCTGGGACTATAGGTGGACGCCACCATGCCCAGCTAATTTTCGTATTTTTGGTAAGGATGAGGTTTCACCATGTTGCCCAGGCTGGTCTCAAACTCTCACCTTGACCAAAGTGCTGGGATTGCAGGTCTAAGCCACTGTGCCCTGCCTGCATTTTCATTCTTTTTGTTTATTTGCATCTTCTCTGTCCTTGGTCTACCTTATCAGTGTTTTCAAGAGAATCAGCTTTGCAAAATAAATTAATCTGTTTCGCAAAATAAATTACTGATTTCTGCCCTTGTTATTTCTATATACTCAATGGATTTCTCTTGATTAGCCTGGCTTTCTGACATATTTTTTAGTCATCTTTATTAGGCTCTGCTCCCACTATAGTCCCCTTTTTAAACTGCAACATTTCTCAAACTTTTGTCCCCAGCCTCTTTTCTCCAGTACCATGCTTGGACTTGACAACCAGTTCCATTTTAGACATCTCCAACCAATGCCTCTTCCCTACAAAACCTGCTCTTCTTCCATTGCTCATTCCAAGTCAGTGAAAATGGTTGGGACCACACACATAAATTTGAGTCAGGGCTCCACCACTTACTTACTAGTGTGTTATCTTGAATAAACTGGGCACTATTCCTGTGCCTTAGTTTCTTATCTTTAAAATAGAATTAGTGGGAGTATTAAACGAGAAGCCACCAAAAGTGTTAAGAACAATGTCTTGCACACAGTAAGTCATGAATAAATGTTACTATTATTATTTTTTCAGACAGGCTCGCTCTGTCGTCCAGATTTGAGTGCAGTGGCGTGATCATGGCTCACTGCAGCCTCAACCTCCAGGGCTCAAGCAGTGCTCCCACCTCAGCTTCCTAGTACTTGGGACCACAGGTACACGCCAGCACACATGGCCAATTTTTGTATATTTTTGTAGAGACAGGGTCTTGCTATGTTGTCCCTGATGGTCTCGAACTCTTGGGCTCAAGTGATCCACCCACATCGGCCTCCCAAAGTGCTGGGAGATTACAGGCATGAACCACCATGCCCAGTATTAACTATTGTTATGCACTTCCAGTATGTTAGTCACTTAGTAATCTTTGCCTCTTCCTAATTTTCACTACCTACTTACTCCTCAGACCCATCTCAAAGTCTGGCTCTCTTGAGCTTACCTCTGAAATGTCTTCTAAATATATTCTGTGTCCACTGTTCTAATCTAAAAGATGATTCTCCCTTTTTAATTCTTGTAGTATCGTCATTTCCTCTTTCCAGGTATGGTGGTTCACACCTGTAATTCTAGCCCTTCCGGAGGCTAAGGCGAGAGGACTCCTTGAGCCCAGGAGTTCAAAACTAGCCTGAGCAACATAGTGAGACCTGGATTCTACAAAAGAATTTTAAAAATTAGTGGGGCGTGGTGGCATGCGCCTGTACTCTCAGCTACTTGAGAGGCTGAGGTGGGAGGATCGCTTGAGCCCAGAAGGCAGAGGTTGCAGTGAGCCGTGATTGTGCCACTGCACTCCACTTCCAGCTTGGGCAACACAGCAAGCCTGTCTTAAAAAATAAAAATAATATAACTTTCTCTTCCTGTTCCTTCCACTTTCTCTTCAGTTCTTCCTCTACACTAAAATATCAATGATTTTTCTCTAAAACAGATCACATCCTCCTACCTCCAGCTTAAAAAGCCTAAACATTTAACCGATGATAAAGGCAGAAACTCCTAAGCACATATTCAAGGCCCACAGCTGCTTTTCCAACCTTATCTCCTACCACACTTTCATGCCCCAGTCATTCGTCTCTATTCCTCTACATGTACCCCACTCTATAGAAATCCTGTCCCCTCCTCCCAGCTCAGGCGCCACTGCTTCCTTGGAGCCTGTTCGGTCTACAGCTGGAAGGAGCGCCTCTGCCCCTCATTTCTGCAGCACTTTTTATTCACATTTTCTGTCCCTACAGTCCTTCTTGTCACAGAGCACTGCAAGTATTTGCTGGGTTAGATTTGTTGAACTAAAAATTACAGCACACGTTCTTAACTGAAAACTTAATTAGCTCTACCTTGTTTCAAGACATACCCATTCCTACTAAGTATATTCCAAATTGGAACAAAACCTATTTCAAGTCAAGGAACAGACATCCTTAGACAAGAAAATACTAAACTTTCCAAGAAAAACTGAGTTTATTTATAAATCAAGGTTATTTACATTTAGCACAATCTTTGGTGCCTCTCTCCTTACCTAAACATTTCTCAATTATAAAGCATACCTCTTCTAGAAAGGCGTCTTCTCTCCTCTTCCTTGGAATTCTTTAATATCTGCTATAACCTGCTATAATAATATTAGGGGCTCTTCTTTTGTACAAAAACGCTTCAGCTCTTCAGCTATTACCCCAAGGATTTTGATCAACCTTTCCAATCAATAGGAAATTTGCCAGCATCACTTAAAATGTATAAGCCAAGTCGATTTTTTTCTTCCTCCATTACGTCAGTTACGTGAAAGAGATTTGCTGTTATTTTGAAAGAAAATTATTTCCATAAGTTTAAAAGGGATGTTGACAAGCGTGGTGGTACGCCTGTATACAGTCCCAGCTACCCCAGAGGCTGAGGTGGAGGACTGCTTGAACCCAGGAGTTCAAGACCAGCCTGGACAACATAATGAGACCCCCATCTCTAAATTTAAAAAATTTTAAAAAACCAAAAAAAGTTCTTAAATAAGAGACACTGCTGATAGTAATCTGAATTCTGAATATCTATCAATTGTAAGGTCATTTTAAAAATATTTTTGGGCCAGGCATGGTGGCTCACACCTGTAATCCCTGCAATTTGGGAGACCAAGGCAGACAAATCACTTGAAGTCAGGAGTTTGGGACCAGCCTGACCAACATGGCAAAACTCCATCTCTACTAAAAATCCAAAAATTAACTGGGCGTGGTTGTGCACGTCCGTAGTCCTAGCTACTTGGGAGGCTGAAATGGGAGAAACACTTGAACCCAGGAATTGGAAGTTGCAGTGAGGTGACATCACACCACTGCATGCCAGCCTGGGCAACAGAGAGAGACTCTGCCTCAAAAAAAAAAAAAAAAAAAGTTTTTATCTGGCCCTATCCTAGACCTACTGAATCAGAAACTTTGGGAGTGGGGCCTGCTGTCTTCATTTTAACACACCCTCTAGGAGATTCTTTTGCATGCTAACTTTGAGAACCACTGGTCTACAGTAGTGACAAGAAAAGAGGGTATGCACGTATCCCAACTCCCAGAGATCCTGATAATGTGTAGAACCACTGTAGACATAAACCATCATTCACTGTTGGGAGTGTTGGGCTGGAAAAGGTATCTAAGGCAAGGGATCCCAAAGAGACCCCGGCCAACAGTGCTCATCTGCTTTCCTAGGAGGCTGCCAAGGCCTGCACCAACCAGGTGGCAGAATTCCCAGTAAGGAGAGGAATGAGAGGCCACTTATTCACGAATACCTACTGAACTCTACAGAAGCTCTGTGTTAGATTCTAGGATTATAGTAGTATAACAGTCCCCACTGCCATGCAGTTGACTGTAACCAAACAATTTCTTTTTATTAATATTAGAATTCTATTGCTCTAATCTTGAGACTCAGAAAACAAGCGGTTATCTCCCCACCAAAGATTAGTATTCTTAATTTTAAACTTTCTAATACATTTGCTCATTGCTTTTTGCTCACTATTTCTAGTTTCTGTTTTCCTTGCGCCTGAGCTGAAAGTGTTAAAAATCAACATGACCATAGCTCAATTTCTTGTGATGGGAATAAGGGCTGGGAAAAATATAGAAACCCAGTTACTCAAGGATATAGTCACATCATAACACCCTACCCAACCCCACTAGGAAACCAAAGCAGCAAGATGGCAATCAGAACCAAATCCCAGCATGTACAGCTCCTGGCACAGAGGAGGTACTCAACAAACATTAACCTTGTCAACCAAAATGACCAGCTCAGATGATTGTGAAGACTTGCTATTAACTTGCCTTTCTCTGACTTCTCTTTGTGAATTCATTTAGATAGTCAATAATTACTGAGCCTCACTTGTGTACCAAGCCATGTGCCAGATGAGGAGGACACCACAGTCAACAGGATTCCATTCTGGTCTCGAGGGCCCATAGTTTAGTGGGAAAGATTGCCAGATCAATAGGCAATCATAATACAAAGTGTTACGTGCTAGATACAATGGTAACCAGAGAGCTGCAACTAAGTTGGGGTAAGCCACACTGTGGGACACAGGATACAGACAGGAAGGATGAAAAAAGCTAGAATTAGGGAAAGGGAATTTGCACTGAGTCCACCGTTTCTTCAGTCTTGTCCCTAGGATCCTTTCCACCTATACTCACATATTCAAACAGTTAACACCTCAGTCAGCGAGTAATGATCTTTGGAGCTCAAGGAGGAAATACTGATTTCTCCATGATAGCAAGTGATGGTCCTACAAGACTCTAGTGTGTGAATGAATAATGAATGTGCTTGCCTAGTATGGAGCATTCTGTAAGATAAAGCAGCTAAGTCTTCATTACTTTTTAAGCAAATGCCCTGGAGTCTTCTTTTTCATTATAGAACAAGGAGAACTTAATGATAATTCATAAAATGATGCAAGTAATTTTTTCTATCCCAGTATGGGGAAACTGTTCACTATTTTTATTTTCACTTTATGTCAAGTGAGTTGGTCCATTAACTAGGAGGATTAATATTTTAAAGTCTTCTCTGAGCTTTTATAAAGAATAATTTTTATTTTCATTTTATTTTAAATAGATAGGGTTTCGCTGTGTGGCCCAGGCTGGTCTGGAACTCCTGGGCTCAAACAGTCCTCCCACCCTCGGCCTCCCAAAGTGCTGGGATTACAGGTGTGAGCCATCATACTGGCCTAAGGAATAATTTTTTTACGTTTTGCCCTTAATAAATTTCCTGTTTTCATAGACAAATGAAAATATGCAAAACACTTCAAGAACGAATTGTTCCACGTATGGGTATCTGGCATCAGTACACAATTTCTGCCTCAATGAAAATGTCTGCCTCTGAAGGGCGTGCAGCCCCACTAACATGAACTCCCTTTGGACATTTAACATTTTAACCAAACATAAGGCAAAACTCACCATCACCTCTGCAGGATTTAGAGAAAAAAACATCCCTCACAAGTGTAATGTTCAAAAGTTCGTTTCCAAACACTCACCTGGAACAGCGTGCTTGGCCCTTGCAGCCTGGCAGGACTCAGCGGAGCGACTGGACTAAGGCTGCTCCAGAAATGTATGCTGGAGAGCAGTGGACTCGGAGTCAGAAGCAATCCATTTGGTGTCTGGGAAATAAAGCAAACAGACTTCTTCATATAGGTTCACCTGACTCGGGCCGTGATCCACAGAACAGCAGAGGGGTTAGATAGGCTAGGCATGGACCAAGAAAGGACCTTACTGTCTCAGGAAAACTGGCAGCATTATTTTTGTGGGGTTATGAACAGTTTGATTTTTTTTTTCTTTTGAGACAGTCTCACTGTGTCGCTCAGGCTGGAGTGCAGTGGTGCGATCTCGGTTCACTATAACCTCCCGGGTTTAGCAATTCTCCTGCTTCAGCCTTCTGAGTAGCTGGGATTACAGGCACCCATCACCATACCCGACTAATTTTTGTATTTTTAGTAGAGAACGGGTTTCACCATGTTGGCCAAGGCTGGTCTCGAACTCCTAATCTCAAGTGATCCGCCCTCCTTGGCCTGGCAACATGTTGGGATTACAGACATGAGCCACTGCACCCAGCTAATTTTCTTCAATGCTAATTTTATTAACACTTTCATAAAGGAAAAAGGTATTGACATGTTACCTTCCCTAAATATTCTGGTGGAAAACTCAAGTTTGTATCAACTCTTGTCTGAATGATTTGTTGAACTTGTTCCCTTTCCCAAATTAAACAAGAAGGATTAGTATACAAACAAATTGGGATTCCATAAAGGGGCTTTAATTCCTATCTGTATTTCCTGTTTTTCTACAGTGGACAGCTATTCCTTGGGTTACAAACACGTTTTTAAATGGTCTCCCTATCAACAGCTGTTAAGGGTTTAGGATTTGCTGTTAAAATACCCTGTAGTAGCCTCTTGAGAAGCTCCGAGCTGGTTTTCCAGATTCCATCCGGATGTGGGGTTGATGAGAATTCATTGCCTTGGCAGTGGTTTGGGTGGGGGCAGGGAGGGCCCTTTCTTGTCAGATCGGGTGTAAAGCCAAAACCCTGGGTTTCCCAGGAGAGGTCCAAGGACTGCATTTGCTTGCACACACACAGCAGGAGTCCTGGCCTGCAAGCCGGCTGGAGGGCTGAAGAAACACTCGCCCAGCTGCTAAGTCTGCATGGCTTTTATTCTTATTGGAGACAAACTCCTCAGCCCAGGGTGGTTTTGTACCTTTGGTGACTAGAAGGAGTCCCTCAGTGGTTTTGTGATGTCAATAAGGTGCTTTGTGTAGGAAGAACCACAGCAAAGGCGCCAGCCTTTCAGATTGCATCATGCTGGATGCTGAAGTGTTATTTTTTCCTAGAATTGGCCTCCATAGCTTCATTAATTACCAACAGCATTTGGCTTAAACCTAAATTGAAAGGTCTGCTCTGTTCAGCAGAATGGAGACAAACATCCAAAGTTCCTCAAACTGTGAAGCTGCTGAAATGTAAACACATTTATACCAAATTATTTGAGTCGTTGGTTCCATGGCATTTCCTACATATTGAGTGACCTATGAGGTTACTAGAATAAATACATGTTTTGAATAACCTTCCCATTTGTTCCAGTCGAAGGCAATTTCACAAGCATGCCAGGCCATCTGGCCTAACAGTTAAAAATTAACGGCTCAGCATGAGCTCTGCCAGGGTTCCAATCTCAGAACCGAGACTTCCTAGCCAGGTAACCTCAGGCAAGCGACATAACCTCTCTCTGTCTCAGTTTCCTCATCTGTCCAATGGGAAGGATAAAAATGCCCACGTTACAGGGTTGTTGGGAACATTAAATAAGCTGATCTGTTGCAAGCTCTTAATATGTGCCTGGCTATAGAAATGCTCAACAAGTGCCAGAGGCGGTTATCTGGCTAGGTGCTTACTACATGTTTTTGAATGAATAAATGGATTGGTAATTAACTGAAAGTATACATGACATACTTAATAAATGTATTTCATCTATGCGAGGGAGAAATTCTCAACTGTATACAGAAAAGTACTTAATCCTCTGAAACAGACAAACTGAATTGAGTCAGCCTGGCCTTGAAGGCTACTCAGTTGTGTTAGGCTCAAGGCCACAAGCTCAGGTGTTCTGAAGACTAATATTTGCATGTTACTCTGGAGCAAGGTTCCAACCATAATATGTCACATTAACATTTAATAACCAGTGTGTTCAAGGCCTCCTAGTTTATCCATCAATGAAGGGTCTCAAAGCCCTAAAGAGACAATCTTCTAAACCACAAAACACAGCTATCCTCCTCTCATCCATGGCCATCGGATACCCATTCCTTTCTAATCCTCTGAGCAATGTACAAGGTCTAGAATGTCTACTTCTCTAGTCTAAAACTATGTTGGATTTGAGATGCTTCCACATTTGTTTCTAAAGAATACAGGATGTACTCAGAATACAGTGGCCTTCTGTTTCTCATCTTTAATATATCCAAAATGTCTTCTATAATATATGCAAATAAACACTGTAAAATGACTTCATTCCCTTCTCTTCCTGAAGTTCTCCCTGAAAATACTGTGGCCTTAAAGAACCATGTGGTTCCTTTTTAGGAAAGTTTCTATAATGCCTGCCCTGGGTTATCTCCGGGCCAGCGAGCGTCTTCACAGCCTCTCTTCACGTGCTCCTGAAGTCAGGCAGGGTGGGCTGAGTCTGAGGGCCAAGGGCTAAAGAAGTCACAGCAGAAAGCATTGTCTTTCCTTTCCCAAAGGCAGTCTCATTTTAACAAGCATGGCAGATGAGGAGCTCCTGATCCCACGGCTGATGCCACTGGCAATGCATTTGCAAAGGATAAGACCCTCCTCCCGTGATCTCCTTTTCATTTTCCCCACTCAGTTCATCTTCCACTTCCACTTCACAGAGTCGCCTAAAAAGCCTGTACATCTGAGCTCGCCAGGGTGAGCTGTCATCAGGTGCCCACCTGGGCACCCCTGGCCCTCTGCCTCCTCCTGCCTTCCTCTTCCCATCAAAATGCCATCTCCTCAAAGGACACGTTCCCGATCCCCTCAACCAGATGGGCTTTCTTATTTCTGAATCTTTGTAACACTCTGTGACCACTTTTTTCCTTAACATTTAACATGTTCTGCCTCCCACTATGGTGATTGGCACATTTTTCTTATACCTCTTTGCGTAGCCTTTAAGGTATCTGCTTGTCTTTATTCCTCCTGTAGTAGTCAGTTCCTAAATAACGACGAACTGAAGTCATCTGCAGCTCTAGCTGGGTCCCCCTGGCTTGTCACTTCTTGGGCATCTCCACTCAGATGCCCCCACCATGCTCAAACTTCATGAAGCCCAGCGCCTTTCCACATCAGTGTTTCTTAAGACTTCCCCTTCTGTCAGCAGTACCACCACATAAGCACTGCCTCAACAAATACTGACCGTGAGTGCATGCTATGTTTCAGGTGCCACAGATGAGGATAAAACAAGACATAATCCCTGCACTCATGGCCCCATCTACCACCCGCATCCCAGTCCCCGTCATGCAAAATGCCTTCCGCCTAACTGCAAGCTCCAGACAAAGCCTCTGGAGATGCCCTACAACTCACTCTCCTATTTATCCCTCATTTCCATTCCTGCTGCATCCAAGTCCCTACCACCGTACAGATGGCATTCTACGACAGCTGCCAGGCCAGTCCACCTGCCTCCAGTCACCCTTCCCATCTATTCTATATCCCATCACCAAATCAACCACCCTCAAACACTGAGTTGACTCAACATTCAGTCACAGTTTCAGAAAGGATGGGATGTCCTCCTTAGCCACAATTCTAGGTTCCCCATCACCTGGTTTCATACACTCCCTAACTTCTGAGGACTAAGCTCTGATTTTTTATCTTGCCCAAATTCCTACCTAGGGATCTAGGGAGTCATGCCCTACAAACCATAAATTCTCATCAGATGGCTTTTATTGAACCCTATATATCGTGACTTACTTGTCAATCTGACTGTGGCATAACATTATGAGACAAAAAATATTTAATGCCAAAATATATTTCCTTGCCATACTTTGAAATTGTGCTGCAAAGTCTCTTGTGGGAAAAATGCACATCCTATAGAGAATCTGCTTTCCCCTTTGTTTTCCTTCCTTCCCTTACAGATCCAGGAGAAAATAAACTGGGCCAGGCACCATTTTAGGTCCACTAAGAAACATTTTACCACCTGCTCGTGCACGCTCTCTGTGTGTCTCTCTCTGTCTGTCTCTCTCTCACTCTCCTTTCTCTCTCCCTCTTTGGAGTCTGCTGTCTGAGAGAGTCTTCTGCACAATAAAACTTGATCTCCACTATCCTTTATGTTAACCTGAACATTCCTTTCCATTGATCCCAGGTATCCAGATAAACTCAACCAACTGTCAACCAGAAAATGTTTACATTTACCTACAGCCTGGAAGCCCCCACTTTTGAGCTGTCCTGCCTTTCTGAACCAAACCAATGTATTTCTTAAATGTATGTGACATCTCATGACTATCTAAAAATATATAAAACCAAGCTGTACCCTGACCACCTTGGGTACATGTTCTCAGGACCTTCTGAGGGCTGTGTCACGGGTCGTGGTCACTCACATTCGGCTCAGAATAAATCTCTTCAAATATTTTACAGAGTTTGGCTCTTTTCTTCGACACTTCCCTCCCGGAACCCTCCTACTTGGTTTGATGTGTCTGAGCTTTCCTCATATGCATGGAGGCCCAGGCATTCCAACCCGCCAGCCTTCAACACTCCCTCGGAACTTCCCTGACCACCAGCCCAGCCCACAGTTCCCTGGGCTACAGGCCCTCTCCACAAGTGATCTCATCCGTTCTCATGGTTTCACCCCCTTGCATGTTGACGACTCCCTGACTTCCTCTCCAGCCCCAAAACACTCTCCCCGCTCCAGATGCAGCTGGGCTTTACCACCCTAATGTCCTGCAGGGTTCTCAAACTCAGCATGGCACCGACGGATGTTTAGACCTTTCCCAGGGACCTTATTCTTCCTCCCATGTTCCTCATACTCAGTTCTGGCTCTCCCTGCTCCTCCCACCCAGTCAGTCACCAAGTCCTTGTTGATGGCACTCCCTGTCTCAGATCCATCTCTCTGATCCCTGCCACCATACAACCTTCGCCTGGAATATTACAGTAGCATCCTGCCTGGATCCAGCCTTCCCACTTCCCAATCTTGCCAGCAGGGTGATTCCTAAAACAATTCAGATCGTCACTCATGCCCCTTCAATGCTTTCCACTGCTCTACTTCCCCTAATCACAAAGCTATTTCAAATGTCTATGCCTTCCCTCAAGCTGTTCCTCTGTGGACAATGCCTTCCTCTCCCATTCTACTAGAAAAAGGATCCTGCCACAGACGGATCCTTCAACACCCTGCCCAAGTGGTGCCACCCCCTCCAGGAAGCCCTCTGGACATTCTTCCCCCGTCTCTGGCAAAGTTAATACCCTTCCTCCTTAGGATTCCTTTTTCAACTTAGTATTCCTTTTGTATTGCATCTGAGATACTAGATGAAGTGACTTAGGGTAAGTTATGAGCTCCTAATTATCAGAGACTATTTTATCCATGTTTGTAGCCCCAGCTCCAAACACAGCAGCTTACACATGATGGGTACTAAGTTCATGTGTGTTGAACTGAATTAAACGATCTTGCCCTTCAGCTCCTAAGGCGGTTCTCTGCGCTGCGTGTTTGACTCTTGCCAAGGGCTATGATGTGTGTGCACGCAGAAGGTCATGAAAACAAGCAACTGTAGTTCCGGTGTCCTTTCTAGGCTCTGTTATTACTCCATAGTTATTTGTTGTAGATTCTAATGAGAATTTTTTTTTTCACTTATACCCCTAGCAGCTGTTTATTTATTTATTTTTGAGACAGAATTGCTCTCTCTGTCGCCCAGGTTGGGGTGCAATGGTACAATCTTGGCTCACTGTAACCTCCACCTCCCAAGTTCAAGTGATTCTCCTGCCTCAGCCTCCTGAGTAGCTGAGATTACAGGTGTGCACTACCACGCCCAAATAATTGTCTTATTTTTAGTAGAGATGGGGTTTTGCCATGTTGGCCAGGCTGGTCTTGAACTCCTGACCTCAAGCGATCCGCCCACCTTGGCCTCCCAAAGTGTTGGGATTACAGGTGTGAGCAACCGCGCCCAGCCTCTAAGAGCTGTTAATTTCCCATCCAAACAAGTCGAAATTCCTCAGCCAGTTCTCAGGGTCCTCCATAATTTCGTTGCACCCTAAATTATAACCCTATGTTATATATTGCCCCATATGCTGGACAGCAACTTATAAACTCATGAGAACAGGAATGGTGTCTGGCCATTTGCCCCTCTGGTGTCTTCCTCACTGCCCCTTCTTTCCTTCCCTGTTGGCCACCCATGGCCATGCCAGGAGCAGAGCCCACACTCCGGGAACGTGAGGGAAGTTCAAGGTGGGGTCTGAGTTCCAAGCCTCTGCCATCTCCCAGTGTAGCTGGTGACCCCCGAGTTCTGCGTGGTTTAGAGGACTGCCTGGTGCCTCTCCCCCTCCCTTGATTCAAAGGCCCTCTCTGAGCCAGGTCCCTTACTTCCACTCTCCTGCCCTGAGTCCAGACCTTGCCCCTTGCCTCCCTACCATGGGACCATTTCTGGGCTTCCTGGTACGAAACCATCACAGCCCCGCCCTCACAGCTTGGCTGAGGATCAGGCACCCTCACTGCCTAAGGCACAGGTCCTCTCATAAAGATCCTGGCTTTCCTATGCCTTCCCACCTGGTTTCAGGCCATGCTGGTGGCTTATGTCTCCTGGCCCTACCCTTTGCATCCATTCGTTGGGCATCTACCCTTGATCCCTCTCTCATGCCCTCAACCCCACCAAGGGGAGCCACCCCTCCGTCCACATCATCCACAGGGCTGGCTGAGCTGATTTCCTGAGACACGGCTGGCATCTGCCTCACTCTGTTCTGAGAAGGTGATCCAGGCTCCCAGGGGACACCGACACCTAAATCAGAGCCGGCTCTGGCCTGGCTTCAGACCTTTCTCACCCTGAGAGTTGTAAACACACAGGAGGCCGGGGAGGAGAAGCTCAGATCGTCCACCCTGGCTCTGCTTCTCAACTTACCTAAGCTACCTTAGGAGCTGCTGTTTCTGAGCCATTTGCTCAGCAGCCCTTGGTCACTGAACAGCCTTGCTTAATTGGAAGATGCCTGATTTAAGAGCACACGTGCTCACTCTGACCTATATCCTGATCCCCTGGCCCTCCCCTCTGCGGTGGCACATGTCACCACCGGCTCACAGGCTTGAGCTGTCATGAAATCCCTGGGCACAATCCAGTCCAGAGAAAGCATGGAGAGGAATGTGGCCCAGGGCTGCTTTCAGGTGCTCCACAGACGGCTATCGTGATCAGGATCACTGCCTTCTTGCAGCAGGAATGCATTTCATTTGAGCCCAAGGATTCTGAAGGCAGACGCTGGATCCAAAGTCACCTCTACCACCTACTAGCTGTGGAACGCTGTACAAACTACTTTACCTCTGTGCCTCATTTATCACGTCTGGGAAATGGGATGATAACAATAGCACAGGTTGAGCATCCCAAATCCAAAAATCCCAAATTATCCAGAATCCGAAGCTTTCTGAGTCCTGACATGATACTCCAAGGAAATGCTCACTGCAGCATTTTGGATTTCAGATTTTTCAGATGTGGGATGTTCAACTGGCAAGTATCATGCAAATATTCCCAAATCTGAAAAGATCTGAACTCTGAAACGCTTCTGGTCGCAAGCATTTTGGAAACAGGACACTCAACCTGTATCCACGTCACAGGGCTGCTATGAAAAACAAGGCAATGCATGTAAAGTGTCTGGAGCAGTGCTGGCGCACGTGGGGAGCCCGTCACATGCTGCCACGGCTGCTACTGATGACAACAAAGACAACTACGATGAGACTACAGAGGGAGGGGATGGGTGCCGCTCTGCGGTAACAATGCTACCAGGTGTTGCCAGCTCACAGCCTGGCCATGGTCCCATTCATCCTTACAGTAATCCATTTCCACACACGGCACCTGGCCCAGAGAGCAACCACCCACAGTCCCACTCCTAGGAAGCAGTGTAGCCGGGAACTGAATCCAGGTCTGTGAACCTAAAACGAATATTCCTTTAACCTCTGCCACTAAAACTGCATCCAATTTTCAAGGGGAAGCAGAAATACGGTTTCCCAGCACCTGCTATGCCTTTGCGCGGCAACTGTCAGCTGAACAAGAGCATCTGAATATTTGCTTTAAAGGAAAAGGCTGCTTTCTCCTTCGGATTTATAACAACAAAGGCTTTTTTGGCTCTGCAAGTGTGCTTTTCTCTCCCCAGTGCTGCAGACGGGGCTTTCTCAGAGCAGCGCTGCTTTCATTGAAGCAGCTGTTTGGGGTGGCCCCTTTGTTCCTTATCCCCTACCTGACAACCGCACATCCACATTGACAGATGCAATGGTGGTACCAGTTGACATCTATTTTCTTGTTAACAGAACACAAATGGCTCCTTATTAAGTGCCCCCAGAGAAGATTCTGCCATAAAAATTTCATAAAGCCCATGCCTCCTGAAGTGTAAACTGGCCCGCTCAACTTTCCCTAGGGAATCGCTGGTGAGATCTGCCTTGTCAGCCAGTGCGCGTGTTCCACCTATGGTCACTTCAGGCCACTAAATGCAAGAAACCAAACAAGCCCTCCCACTAGAGCCAACACACCAAACCCTGTTTCGTGTGCGCCCCTTGGTCTGAGGATGGAAAAGCAACTTCCCTTCAAATGTACACAGTGACTTTGGTACACGAGTCATAGGACTGAGTTTTGAGGGACAGAAGGAAGTTGCTTGTAGTGGCTCTTTCTTTTTTGCTAAGGCACTGAGGCTGGCTGTGGCCAGGAAGACAGGAACGTCTCTTACCTGTGCGGTGAAGAAGGCTGGGGTGAGGGATCCCGAGGGGAGGGCTGGGCTGTTGAGGGCGATGGAGCCGATGTCAGTGCCGGAGAGCACCAGTGGGGGCGCTGAGATTTCCAAGCCTTTCGGTTTTTTGGCCTTTGGGGGAAGAGATGGAGACTTGGTCTTGGAGCCCGATGACAGGTTCAAGGGCTCCAGGGAATCGGAGTCATGGCAGGCGGCCTCCAGGAAGAGGCTTCTGTGTTCGGAAGGGAGGGGCGAGTTGGGGGACAGGGACGGGGACCGAGATGAGAAGGGTGAGGCAGACGAAATACTGGCAGCGTTTGGCAACATTAAAGAGGAGATCTTGGCCGAGACGGACGAGGCCAGGAAGGCGGACGCCGCCGCAGCCTCTGATGTGGAAGGCAGGGACACCACCGGCCTGGTGACGTGCTTGTCGGTTTTATTGGTCACAAACCTGATCACAGTCCTGACTTCTTCCACGGGGGGGCTGTCTTCGGGCGTCTCCTCCAGCTTCTCCGTCTTGATGGCCTTGAAGGCGTCCGGTGGGTTCTGCAGGGAATTGATGGTGAAGGACGAGTACAGGCCTGAGTGGATGTATTCATTGCGGCTCGTGCTCTTGAGGGCGGCCAGGCCGTGTTTGTGAGCCTCTCGGCCCTCGGGAGACACCTTGCAGTCGCTGTCCTGCAGCAGAAGGCTCTCCCGGCTGATCTCCACTGCATGAGGATCCATCTTCAGGATCTCCGGGAAAGAGACAAACTTGTACACAAACTTCTGCCCGATGACCTTCTTGATGATGTTCTGCAAATACAAAAGCAGACACTGAAAATATGAGTGTGCCCAAGAAACCATGTAAGAGCTCACGATAATGGTCAGTGTCGCTGGCAGATGCACCAAAATGTTCCTGATATACATTCTTGGCTAAGGAGAAGGAGGAGGAATAAAGTTGGAAGCAGGAGAATTAGACTTGCATTCCAGTTCTGCCATTACTAGGGTTGTGATCTTTAGCAAATTAAGTGGCACTTGAGTTTCCTCATCTGTCAAGAAAGGATGATGATGATGATGTCTTAGACAAGGCTTCACTCTGTCGCCCAGGCTGGGGTGCAGTGGCGTAAACAAGGCTCACTGCAGCCTCGACCTCCTGGACTCAAGCGATCCTCCTGCCTCCACCTCCTGAATGGCTGGGACTACAGATGCATGCCACCATGCCCTGCTTACTTATATATTTTTATTTTTTGGAGAGATAGCATCTCACTTTGTTGCTCAGGCTGGTCTCAAACTCCTGGACTCAAGCAATCCCCCCGCCTTGGTCAGATGAGGATTATTCTATGTAATAACATAGTATAACAGCTGCCATTTATGAAGCCTTTGCTATGGGGATGGGATTATTCAGACCTGATCTCATACAATCTGAACAGCCAATCCTAAAAGGAAGGTGTTGTGATTCCTATTTTAAAAATTAGGAAAATAAGCTTAGAGCACTTCCGTATCTCACACAGACACCTGGGTAGGTGAAGAGTAAGAGGCAGCACTTCCTTAACCAAACACAGTATTGTCTTACCTACCTCTGGGAGTCAGAAGAATTCAATGAAATAATAATGAGAAAGCATTCTGTAAGCTAGAAAGCATTATAAAATGCAAGTTATCATCATCAAACACTACAATGTTTTCTTATGTAGTCATATTTTTCCTTTCTATTTATTTTTTCGAAGAAAGCCACTGGAGGAAAAACAAATTGTCTACTCTGAATATCTGTGACATTCACAGGCAGTATTTTTAGCTGCTGGTGTCTACTTCTGGCCCTTCAGTTTATGGCTCCAGTCCTCAAACATGAGGATATCAATGAAAAGCAATGATCATTGCAAAAGTGTCTGCAGCGCTTTGGGAGAAGGGACTTCATATTTAAGGCTGTGCCATTCTTGAGGTTTATTAAATGGATACATGAATTCCTTGCCAAAGCCACTGGATTCTATATTTACCTACCAAATGTTTGCTGTGTGCTTTGCCCTATGGATGAGGGGCTGAGAGAGACAAAGATGGTCTCTCCCAAGCACAAAAATCCAGCACCATCCTATGGGAAAAGGACTCTGTTTCCTTAGAAACTGTTCCACCTAAAACTTGGGTATGAGTGAGGGTTAAAAAAAGATCATTTCAAGAAGAGCTTTAGCAGCAGCTCTGATTGAGCGCCTGTCTTCTGTACCGGGGGTTGTACGTAAGCCACCTCACTGGATCCCCACACTAGTCCTGCTAGAGGTGGAGGGTGGCATCCTTCCGTCACAAACAAGATCCGAGAGATGGGGAGCCATCTGCCCAACAACCACCAAGATGGACTGGTTCTAAAGCCTAAGCTTTTTCACACTCCCACATGTTTAGGGGGAGAGAATCAAATATCCCCCTAATAGACATGAAATTAAACTGAATGTTGGTGCCCCTTTTGAAATCACAGTGTGGTTCTAAATACATGTGTCTGCTGCCATCCCTTACATAGCGAAATTCTGATTTGCCTTTTCCCCCCTTAAATGATGGGAGCAAAGGGCATATTTAAGGGCTCTGTTCAGCACAGGAGATCCCATACATGGAGCCGTGGAGAGACTTCGCTGAGCACCTGCACACAGGCCGATGCCGAGGGCACCTTAGATTATAGTTAAATGCCAAAGAGCAGCTCCAGTGGCTGCGGCCACCCTGCTGCATCCTGGAGCTCCCACCTGCAATTCAACCCACGGAGTCCCATTTACGCCAGCGACCTCACACTCATACTGCCACTCGAAGCTGAACAGCCCTTACAAACCTTCAGAGAAATGTGGGAAACTTAGAGGTTTTCCACCTGGGCCTCATTAGCAGCATCTCTGCCGAGTGCTCTAGGTCAGAACATGCCCGGGAACATCAGCTCCCAGCAGGAAATAAATTAAATCAGGGTGCCATTGGACCCACCTGACCCAGAGTCAGTTCCTATTAAAAAGACAGTGTGCCGGCCTGGTGTGCTAATGCTTCCTTTGCTAAAATTCTAAGGTACTGTTAGTTTTAGCTCATAATATTTCCCTCCCTGAAGGAAAACTTTATTTTTTCCCTCAGCCAGTTTGAACACTCATCTAAACTGAGTGAATTTTTAGAGGCTAAATAATACACAAAGGACAAACTTCTATAAACATTTGATTTAGAGCTGAAATAAAAACAGAGAAGAAAAATTATCTGAATCATTTCTTCTAACAAATCTTAAAAACTTTTTTCTTTTTTCAAAAAAAGGGGGTTTTCTTACACGTTTGGAACATCATCAAGAAATACTTTAGGGCTGTGAAAAAAATGACAAAAATGTCTCCCCTGCTTAAAAAAATGGTTGGGAACTGAAAGGCAACCTCAGACAGATCATCAGGCCTTGCTGTGTTAAAAAGAACATGAGGAACAACCCACATGTTGACCCACCAGCAAAAGGACAAATGAAACGTGGGGCATCCTTACAATGGAATATTATCCAGCTGTAGTAAAGAATGAATCTGCTACAACATGACTGGGGCCTAAAATTCATTATTTGAGGAATGATGAATTACTATACTATGGAATAGTAAGGAACAAACATAACATAATGGGCCTCAAATTCATTACAGAGAATCATAGTTTTTTTGTTTTTTTTTTTTTGAGACAGAGTTTCACTCTGTCACCCAGGCTAGAGTGCGGTGGTGTGATCTCAGCTCACTGCAACCTCTGCCTCCTGGGTTCAAGCAATTCTCCTGCCCCAGCCTCCCAAGTACATGGGATTACAGGCACCCACCATCACGCCTGGCTAATTTTTGTATTTTTGTAGAAACAAGGTTTCACCATGTTGGCCAGGCTGGTCTTGAACTCCTGACCTCAGGTGATCTCCCCACCTTGACCTCCCAAAGTGCTAGCATTACAGGCGTGAGCCATAGAATAGAATACTCTATTCTATGATGCACTGCAAAGTGAAAGCAGCCAGATATTACATGATAAAGGTCACATATGATTCTATTCGTATAAAATGTCCAGAATCGTGAAATCCATACAAAAAACGAGAAGGTAGAGCACGGTTACGTAGGGCTGAGAGAGATGGAAGGAAGGAGGCATGGGTTTCTTTTGGGGTAATGAAAACGTTCTAAAGTGGATTATGGTGATGGATGCAGAACTCTGTACCCAGAGCCAGTGAACTGTACACAGTAAATGGATGAATTGTGTGGCATGTGAATTATGTCTTAATGAAGCTGGTTTTAAAGAAAAGAACGTACAGAATCAAGTATTTTACGTGTTTAAGTAGAAGAGAGTGGGTACTTTCTATAGCTAGACAGAGACTGTCCTAACATGCCAGCCCCTACTCTGAATATAAAAAGGGAGATGCAGCCAGGCGCAGTGGCTCACGCCTGTAATCCCAGCACTTTCGGAGGCTGAGGCAGGCAGATCACCTGGGGTCAGGAGTTCGAAACCAGCCTGGCCAACATGCTAAAACCCCGTCTCTACTAAAGATACAAAAAATTCGCCGGGCGTGGTAGTGCAGGCCTGCAGTCCCAGATACTCCGGAGGCTGAGACAGGAGAATTGCTTGAACCCAGGAGGCGAAGGCTGTGGTGGAGGTCACGCCAGCCACTGCACTCCAGCCTGGACAACAGAGCGAGACTGTGGCGGGAGATGCTGGGAAGGGCCCTTTGGTAGCTGCGGCCTCTGCGGGGGGAGCAGAGAGAACACACAAGAGTTTTCTGGGGAAAGCTTACGCAGTGACGGGGATGGAGACAATAGCTGGCCAAAAGGTGGAAGCGACAGCCACTGGAAAGAACTGAGGCAGGTCATGCTTCTCTAGAGACCATGGGAAAGACGGATTCGATCTGGCTACCTGGAAACCTGCCAGGAGCGAAGGCTAAGAATGGAATGGGGAGAGAAGAGGGCAGGGCTGAGCAGAGTGAGTCAGAACAATGCAGCCCAGCGACCCAGCACCCGGGACGTCCGCTACACAAGGGAGCCAGTAAGGAAAGCCCCCCACAGCGGTGCCCATGGCTGGAAGATTAGGAAGAGCGTGGGCTCAGAGGACGTGTGTCCCTGCAGCTGAACGGACGCCCCTTCTTACTCATCTTCCAGGGCTGCCCCCAGGAGCAGCGGCCTGTATGTTGGAAGCTCTCTCTGTGGCTTCCAGAGGGAAGTTTCTTGCAGACACAGTTTGCTGAGAAGGCTCAGTGTCAGGAATAATACAAGCTAGTATTTGCTGAGCACGTGTTATTTGTCAGACTATCGTCTAAGAAAATGACAACCATCAACTCACTTCATCCTCTCAGAGAGCGGAATGATTATTATCCCCATTTTGGAGATGAGCAGATTGAGGCTCGGGAAGTATAAATTAGACACTGTGGCAAGCTTGTACTTAGAGAGAGCAGATGGCACACAGGCAACGTGACTCCTGAGCTCCTGGCTACCAAGAAGGGTGACACAAGATTCAGGCCAACTTAGGCAGCCCGGGACACAAGAACAGTTGGGCAAGGGCTCTTATTATGGTAAGTGATGTGGATATTTAGAAAAAGTTTGGTTTCCATCCCTTCAATCCCAGACTCACAAGTATTTGTTGTTCACAGTTGCCTGGTAACCTGAGCAAGGCGGATCTGTGTCGGGTGGAGCTGAGTGTGTGTCCAGCGTGGTTTTCAAGAGAGTGTTACACACATCCACCTCCCCCTTAACACGGGTGGGATCAGCCTCTTTGTAATTTCCCATTAAATATGTATTTGCAAAAAGGCAGCCTCTTCACCTGGCAGGCATTCCGTGTAAGGTTCCGGGCAGCAAGGATGGGACCAATTTTAGTGAGTGGAAAAAGCAACATCCCCTTAAAACAGACCTCAGTGGCAGTTCCAGGCGAAAGAGGAAGACTGGATACCAAAATGAAGCTCACTGTCACTCCGGCCAAGTTGCCATTTTGAGAATGCAATAGCCAAAAGGGTAAGCAGTCCATTTGGGACAGGATTCCGGGCAGACTTGTGCAAAAGAACCCTTCCCAACCCTCCAGCCACCTCTGGGGACCAAGGCATCCCATGAGACGGTCCCTCAGTTATCTCACTTTAACTGCATAGAAAATGCCAAGAGAGCAGGTCATATTTTCATTTCCATTTCAGTGCCGTCTGTCACCCTGACAGGTTACAAGCATACCTATAAGAACAGGTATGGGTGTCCACAGTGTGTTTAAATACGTATACACACAAACACACACACAGACACAGAGAGTCCACTCTGCCCTTTGAAGAGGAAGGAGCCTGTAAATCCCAAGCAGCAGACAGATGAGAAATATTTCAGTAAGTTCTGTAATTTATAAGTATATACGGTGCTAGGTAATGAAAAGATGCATATGGAATTAGAGTTACCTTTTTATTTTTTTTTCTTTGAGACAGAGTCTTGCTCTGTGGCCAGGCTGGAGTGCAGTGGCGCGATCTCGGCTCACTGCCATCTCCGCCTCCTGGGTTCAAGTGATTCTCCTGCCTCAGCCTCCCGGGTAGCTGGGATTATAGGTGTGTGCCACGACGCCCAGCTAATTTTTTTTTTTGTATTTTTAGTAGAGATGGGGTTTTACTGTGTTAGCCAGAATGGTCTCAATCTCCTGACCTCATGATCTGCCCACCTCAGCCTTCCAAAATGCTGGGATTACAGGCATGAACCACTGCATCTGGCCAGATTTACCTTCTTAATGATGATGTTAAATTAGGATTATATTAAAATGAGTTAACTGTTTGTCGTATGAATTACTAACTATAAGGAGAACTGACCCAAGCATAAATTGACCCTATGAGAGCCGCAGGCATGAACAATGTGAACCACAGGCATGAACGACGTAACGTTCCATGGCTAATTCCCAGGCTGGTTAAAGCTCCACGTGGGTGTATCCCATACATATCCCTGCCTGTGCTTCTTTGCTGGCATTTTTAAACTGAAAACTCCCAGGCAGACACTAGAGGCCACAAGCGAACTCCACATGCCACATACAACCTCACAAATCCCGAGAGCTTAACGAGCTGTAATTTCACCCATCCGCTGATGCGACCAATATTTGCTGCACGTGTCTGTCCACCCACTCTGCTCTGGCACCCCCAATTTTGGTCTAAGGTTATGTATCTGGGGTTCATGTGCTTAGTCCTGTTAACTGATCTTCCATTTTCCTCCCCACAAGGAGCCAGACCTGTGGCAAGTTCCCCATCATTGTGGTCCGGCCCCTCGATCCTCTGCCATTCCAGAGCACCCTGGAAACAGTGCTCCTGCCCTCTGATTCTGCAACTCTCCTACCTTGTTCTCAAAATTGAGTAATGTCAGCGGCTCACTAAGCAAGCAGGATCGGTTGTGCTGAAGACTTCCTAACACACAGGCCTTTCTCTTTTTTTTTTGAGACAGAGTTTCACTCTTGTTGCCTAGGTTGGAGTACAAAGGTGCGATCTTGGCTCACCGCAACCTCCGCTTCCCAGGTTCAAGCAATTCTCCTGCCTCGGCCTCCTGAGTAGCTGGGATTACAGGCATGCAGCACCATGCCTGGCTAGTTTTGTATATTTAGTAGAGATGGGGTTTCTCCATGTTGATCAGCCTGGTCTCGAACTCCTGACCTCAGGTGATCCGCCTTCCTCAGCTTCCCAAAGTGCTGGGATTATTACAGGCATGTGCCACCATGCCCGGCCTCAAACAGGCCTTTCTTAACCGCTGCACTGCGTAAGGGGGACAGAGCAGGGGACCTTTCCAATAAATACCCCTTGACCCTATCACAAGGGTTGCTGCAGGGATTAAAAGGAGGGGCTCCAGAGTCACTTCCTGATTCAATGCCTCAGTTTCCTCATCTATAAAATGGGGACTGATCCATCTGCCTCATGGGACTGAGACATCCATGTACAGCTTCTATCAGAACACCTGAAATATTCATGCATGACAAGCCCCATGGCATACGCTAGCTATTGGTATTCTCATTATTTTTACACTCCCATTTAAGCAAAAACAGAACAAAACCTAAATATCACCCTCTGTCAGCCCTAATGACAATTTAATAGACAAAATTAACCCTTACAGAGGACTGCATATTCTGTTAGCTTTATCCGAAGTTCTGGATAACATGCTCAGTTGTACAGCAGGTAGAATTACATCTGGTTTATATGTCTCAACTGTGCAGGGGAAACATGGTGTTTTTATTTAGTTGGGTTCAGACAAGAGATACAAGGCTTATATTACATTGTTCCTAACACGGCCAGCACTTGACATCCACTGTGACGAGAACCTCACACAATCCAATTAATTTGGCGGGGCTGAAGGAGGGCGACGCAGGGAGCCACAGATGCAAACTGCTGGAGCCACGTGCTCTGCTTAGACGCTGGTGGCAGCCTGCAGGCGAGACGCCACATGTCAGGCCCCGAAAGGTGGTGCAGACGCTAACCAGGCACCCAGCTCATCTCAACTGCTCCCCATGGCCTCTCAGAGCAGAACCATGCTGCCCAGACTGGGAGGGAGAAGCGCAGCCTTGCCGCCTCTGCTTGGGCCTGGCCGCCTCTGCTTGGGCCTGGCCTCGGCTTGGGGCTCCTGGGAGGAGCCAACGGGAAGCTGCTGGCCCTGAGCACCTGTCACTGAGACCCCTGAGGCGGGAACCAGTTCAGGTGCTGGGCAGACACATGAGATGATGCATTTATTTGGGGCACACTCGTCTTATCGTGGTAGATCCCCTATGTGAAAGGAACCAGTGCAGAGAAAGGACAAGGAAAGAAACCAGCATTTATGAGGGCCAGCCACATGCTGAGTGCACACAGCTGCCTTGCAGAATGGGCACTGCTATCCCATTGCAGAGATGGAGAAGCCAATGTCCCCCTGGACACCGAGGTTATATCCACCTGCTCACCCCCAGGGGGTAGGCTGAATGTTGAGAGAGCCATACGGTGGAATACCATGCAGCAATGTCAGGGGACACGATGTTGCTAACACTTTCCCAAACCTTTAAATATATATTAGGTGAAAAAACAAACAGCATGAATGAGATAATTCCACTATTTTAATGAAGTAATTTTCTATTGCATATATATTTATGTTTTCTAGGGTATATATGCATATATGTTTAAATAAAAGGAGACAGAAAATCTTGAAAGATGTATAATAAAATTTAACAGTGATTTTTCTTATTTCTTTTTGCTTGTGTGCATTTTCACATTAAAAAAAGATATATTTGAAGGCCAGGCCCAGTGACTCACGCCTGTCATCCCAGCACTTTGGGAGGCCGAGGTGGGCAGATCACCTGAGGTCAGGAGTTTGAGATGAGACTGACCAATATGGATAAACCCCGTCTCTACTAAAAATACAAAATTAGCCGGGCATGGTGGTGCATGCCTGTAATCCCAGCTACTTGGGAGGCTGAGGCAGGAGAATCGCTTGAACCTGGGAGGCAGAAGTTGTAGTGAGCCAAGATCGCACCATTGCACTCCAGCCTGGGCAACAAGAGCAAAACTCCGACTAAAAAAAAAAATGTATTTGATATGTATTACTTGTCAAATTAAGACTTTTAAGAGAAAGAAATAGGAACTGAAAAGCTGACTAGTCCAGGATCACACAGCTTGTAACTGTGGAGCCAAAGTTTGAACCCAATTGTATCTACTGCCAAGACCTAAGCCACTTCTGTTCCACCACCACACCCTCTTCCAGAAAGTGGCTGCATCTGGAAGCAGAGGCTGCTGCTAAAGTAAACCCGTCAGGGCCACGGGGTCTCTGCATTCCAGAGTAATCGTGGGGTTAACTGCAGAGTGCCTGGGAAAGCCAGCTCTTGCTGAGAAAGCACGGGCCTTGCTTAACAACAGTTATTTCTAGCTCTTTGGGCGGAAGAGATCCATCTTTCGTAAGGTCTATTCATTACCTAGAAATAGAACTGCCTCTGCCAAGCCACAGGGTAGAGAAGGTAGCTTTGGAGGGCCACCCTAGCAGGAGGCACCAGGGACCCAGCAGTCCCACTGCAGTAGATTGGACATAAGCAGCCAACCTCTAAGTGGCATGCCACCCAAGTGACAAGCGTGACAGGGAAACAACAGGAAGCTCGTGTCCAGCATACACAGCCCAGTGATGGCACCCACTGCCGAGCTCCCCCGACTGTCCCCAGCCCTGTGCCCAGCAGCAGCTCACACCAGGGCACACAGGCCAGGAGCCTTGATGGGTCACATGTTACATGGAACCCATGCTGGGGTGAACAGATCTGGGCTTGAATTCCAGCCTCTCTGCTTCCTATGACCTCAGGAAAGTTACTGAACGTCTACACAGGTCTCAGTTTACTCACCCCTAAAATGGGAGTAAAAATATCATAGGCTATTTTTTTTTCTTTTTCTTTTTCTTTGAGACGGAGTCTCACTGTGTTGCCCAGGCTGGAGTGCAGTGGTGCGATCTTAGCTCACTGCAACCTCCACCTCCTGGGTTCAAACCATTCTCCTGCCTCAGCCTCCTGAGTAGCTGGGATTACAGTCATGGGCCACCATGCCCAGCTAATGTTCATATGTTTAGTAGAGACGGGGTTTCACCATGTTGGTCAGGCTGGTCTCGAACTAAAGACCTCGCGATCCACCCGCCTCAGCCTCCCAACATGTTGGGATTACAGGCATGAGCCACTGCACCCGGCCCCAATAGGCTAGTTTTTTCTAAAGACTCAGTGTAGTTAGTCCCTTACTCATACAAGTCCTTAAAACGTGACCCCTCACTCAGTGAATTTTGCTTAACATGCAATAAATTAATTGTACACACTGCTCATTATATCACACTTTTCATTTTCTTCTGCCTTCCAGGAAAATTGCTTGGATGGGCACCTCACTTTACAGTTTACAGAATGCTCAGACACAATCTCCTGTTAGCCTCACAATGCTTTGATACCCACTTTACAGATGCAGGACCCGGGGCTCCCAGCTGAGATGACACCACCCCCATGTAACAGAGGAGTTGTCTCCAGGCCGCAGCTTCCTGGCCAACACATTTTCTTCAGCGCCTGCTTTTGGGTTCCCATCCAGACCACAGTGTGACTCACTCTTTCCTGATAGGAAACCCGAAGTGTCCTTTCTCCAAAGTTAGAACAAGTAGTCACTGTATCTCTCCAATAAGCAAACATTCTTTCAGCAAACACTGTTTTTGTTTTTTAGAGACGGGGTCTTGCTGGCATTGCCCAGACCGGAGTGCAGTGGCTATTTACAGGCATGACTGTTACACGCTGCAGCCTGGAGCTCCTGGGCTCAAGCGGTCCTCCAGCCTCAGCCTCCCAAGTAGCTGGGACTATAGGTTTGAGCCACCACACCCGGCTTTCAATGAAGATTGAATACACACTCTCCTCTGGGAGGGCCTGTGCCGGGCTCTGAGGCACAGCGGAGCGGGGCTGGCTTCTGTCCTTGAAGTACCCCACAGCAGCCTGGATGGGCGGTGACATGCCCTGCCTCTGCTCTGTCTCTGCCATCGGAAGCAGAAGGGACAGTAAGCAGTTAGCTGGCCATACTAGACTCTGCTACACATGTCTGGGGGGTAGGCTTCACCTCACATCCACTCCCACTAAAGAGCATCTTATGATCTTGAACTCATGGGCTCAAGCGATCCTCTCACTTTGGCCTCCCCAAAGTACTGGGATTATAAGCGTGAGCCACCACACCCGGCTATTAAAGAGCATCTGGCTTGGCACAGTGGCTCATGCCTGTAATCCTAGCACTTTGGGAAGCCGAGGCGGGCAGATCATGAGGTCAAGAGATTGAGACCATCCTGGCTAACATGGTGAAACCCTGTCTCTGCTAAAAATACAAAAACTAGCTGGATGTGGTGATGTGCACCTGTAGTCTCAGCTACTCGGGAGGCTGAGGTAGGAGAACTGCTTGAACCCGGAGGCAGAGGTTGCAGTGAGCTGAGATGCGCTACTACACTCCAGCCTGGGCCACAGAGTGAGACTCCTCTGACCCATCCACCTGAGCTGCTTCTCACCAGCGTAATCTTCCCCCCATCACCCTCCTCTGCGGTGAGTTTAATGGCCCTGCCAGATTCATGTCCACCAAGGACCTTAGAATGAGCTCTGATTTGGAAACAGAGTCCTTACAAGTATAATTAGTTCAAGATGTCGACATGGAACAATCCTGGATTTACAGTAGGCACCAAAGTCGATGGCTTGTGTCCTCATGAAGACATGAAGACACACACAGGGAAGAAGGCCATGGGACACAGAGGCAGAGATAGAGTGTGGCAGCTCCAAGCCAAGGACACCGAGGGAGGCCGGGGCCCACGAGAAGCCGGAAGAGGAAGGGGGGATTCTTCCCTAGGGCCTTCAGAGGGCTCGGGGCCCTGCAGACACTTGGACTTCACACTTCTGGCTTCCCAAACTTCCAGAGAATACATTTCTACTGTTTTGAGCCACCAAGTTTCAGGTTATTTGTTCCAGCAGCCCTGGGAAACTGATACACCCCTTTCTTAAAATATCTCTGTTCGGCCAGGAGCGGTGTGGTTCATGCCTGTAATCCCAGCACTTTGGGAGGCTGAGGTGGGTGGATCACGAGGTCAGGAGATTGAGGCCATCCTGTCTAACATGGTGAAACCCCATCTCTACTAAAAATACAAAAATTAGCCGGGCATGGCGGCGGGTGCCTGTAATCTAAGCTACTCGGGAGGCTGAGGCACAAGAATCGCTTGAACCCAGGAGGCGGAGGTTGCAGTGAGCCAAGATCGCGCCAATGCACTCCAGCCTGGGTGATAGAGTGACACTCTGTCTCAAAAATAATAATAATCTCTGTTGAGCAAGCAGAGGAGGCACAGCCTGGGGTCACCCCAGGAGTGCCAGCAGCTGTGCCCGCTGCGATGGTACCGGCACCGTTTAGGCAGAGCCTGGGTCATCCCTTGTGCAAAGCTGAACTTTGGAGGTTGTATACTCACATACACGCACACATCCACTCACACCCATTCCAAACTTCTAAGAATGATGTGCTGCCAACAAAGGCTGGAACTCTGTCTCTGAGCTGGCTGACTCTGCTGGCTCCCGGGGGAGGTTTGCTTGTGGTTTGGGTTGAGGTTTCTTTGTCTTCTGGCACTGGTAAGCTGCAGCGTGAACTATCTCACCAAATTCGGCCAGCCTGAAGTCGAGGCGCTCCTCATCCCTGCGCCTGAGTACCCGTGGCACCTGAGGGTGCTGGTGAGAAGGGCTGGCTTGCTGGCCTGGCAGGACACCCTGACCCAGGAGGCTTCGGCTGGATGTTCACAGCATTTTTCCACCCCCTCTTCTTGGCTGGACCTGGAGTCCCTTCTCCCTCCTGGCTCTCCTTAAACGCTCAAGGGTCCTTTTATTCAAAGGCCTTTGAAGTGTTAATAAGATAGAACATAAAACTGCTCAGGCCTGGTGGTGGCTCACGCCTGTAATCCCAGCACTTGAGGCCAAGGCAGGTGGATCGCCTGAAGTCAAGAGTTCGAGACCAGCCTGGCCAACATGGTAAAACTCCAGCTCTGCTAAAAATACAAAAATTAGCTGGGCATGGTAGCGCACCTATAGTCCCAGCTACTCAGGAGACTGAGGCAGGAGAATCGCTAGAACCCAAGAGATGGAGGTTGCAGTGAACCAAGAAAGCACCACTGCACTCCAGCCTGGGTGACAGAGCAAGACTCCATCTAAAAAATAAATAAATAAATAAAATAAAACTGCTCCCCAATGCAAATATTCCCCTTTCCCCTGCTGGGTGGGGAGCTGCTCATGCTGACCTTGACCTTGACACACACTGCCCCGCCATGCTGGCAGATGGTATGGCCCGGCAGTGTGTGTCATGAGCCACAGGTGGTCTGGGAGTGTCTTCTCATCCTGGCTTGTCACCAATTTACTTGGAAACACTCCCCTCCCCTCGAGGGTCCTCACCTGCTAAAGGAGGGGTAGCTAGGGCAAGATGCTTTCTTGGATCCCCTCCAGGGTGACTTTCCAAGGTGACAGACTCCCTTCTGTGCCATGGAGAAGGATGCTTGTATTTTACTCATCCCTGCTATGCTTGATTGGCGCTGCCATGCCCTCAGCACTGCAGAACGCAGGAAACAGGAAGAAAACCCAGCATTCGGCCCCCTATAAGGGAGAGGCAGAAACCAAGTCCCTCTGGGAGGGGCCGTGGGACAGGGATGGCCATCACCAAGTGAGGCAACACCTGGAGGAGGCGCAATCAGAGAGGAGTCTGAAGGGTTGCCCGGAGTGAGCCAGGCAGGAAGGGCAGGGGGAAGAGGGGGCCTGAGAAGATGCTGGGGCGGAGGCAGCTGTGGGGGTGCAGGGAGGGCAGTTGGGTTGGGACTGGATGCCACCGGGAGCTGGGAGGCACATGTATAGAGGAGCACCACACTCCAGTACTTTCTGTAGGAAGCGTGGGGTATTCTGAGGCCACTCGAACTCACATTCTCAGCTGACTCAGATCATCTTGCCAGTGGTTTTTCCACTGTCATTTCAATTAAAAAATACTGGAGGCCTGTCTCTCCTCTCTGGCTGCCCTTGGGGTCATCAGCAGCAGCACTAGGCATACAGGATTCAAGTCCGGCCCAGGGCTCTGGAGCTGTGTCGCCCTCCAGCTTCGGAAGCCCAGGCATGGGCCTTGGGGGTCGACACTCTTAGTCTGAAAGCTCTGCCACCGCCCTGCTGCTGCCTCTTGAGTCCGTGACTTCCACCCCTTGGAGACTCAGCCTCCCCACCTCTAAAATGGGCTCAATACTGACCACCAGCACTGGCGCATCACGAACTGGAAAATGAGTTAATACATGTAGAAATACCTAGCGCAGTGCCTGGCTTCAAACAAAATGCTCCACACACGAGAGCATCCCTTCCTTATGCTACAAACTCGGGCTGGGAACTGAGAGGAGCCGTGCGGGGGCACAGGCAGGGGTGGGGAAGAGGCCGTGCAGAGGAGCAGCTGAGGCGTGGGTGGACGGCGGGAGGTGGGTGCTATGCTGTGAATGTTGGAGTTTCTGTGCGTCTGTCTACACAACCACTACATTTTCCTGCAGCTAAAATCCCAGAAGCAGGAACGCTCATGCTGGCAAACGCAGCCTCGGTGTGGGCCTGGGCAACAGCCTGACGTAAGTAGATCTGGCAAGGCCGCGGGAGCTTTGGCAGCAGAGCCCCTGGCGCAGAAGCATCCTCATCAACACGGTGTTGACGGCGCTCCCAGGCCTCTGGCTCATCCCTGTTTCTTAGCAACTGCCCTATTTGGGGGGAACACTGAGTGCCACAGGGAAGCTGGCCTGGAACCACGTGGAAGAGAGGCCATGCCTCAGTCAACATGCAGCCCTCCACTGGCAGTAGCCTGGCCCCGATGCCAGCTGCCATCTCCCAGGGCAATGTGACCAGATTGGAAGACCTCTGTGAGGCAGTTTGGCCACTCCACAGGTCTCTAGGCAGCTTTCAGGACCAAAGCTTGCAAGAGAGGCCCTGGTCACCCCTGGAACCCCAGGCAATAGCCCCGTTGCCATCTGTTACGCTTCCAACCATCTGACTAGCTACTATGGTAGGAAAGACAGACACGCGACAAAACACACCAGGCCCTCAACACTCACACCCAGGGCTGGGCACAGAGGGCCCCCTCGATTCATAAGACACCCCAAAGGGAGTCCAGGTCTTCCCTAACATTCCATGACCAACAAAGGTGTTCTAGAAAGTTCTGGGATATGAATGTCTGCTGGATGTTTGTTCTTTCTCCACTCTGACAGCATCATTTTATCTTTGCAAAATTTATTTTGGGGAATTAAAGAATTCCACCAGGGCCAGGCTTCTTGGCAGAGGCAGTCGATCTCAGATATGTATTATTAATACTAACGTTTTCTTGTCGTGATTGCACACCCAATTTAAAATGAATTATCCAATTAAGTTAAGAAGGTGATGCGTTCTAATTCCAGGAATAGGTTGCCAATGACTTTGTCTTGACTGTTCTCCCCGAAACCCCTTCCAATTAAGTAAAGATTGTTTGGTACATCGTGAAGCTAAGCCAAGAGGTTGCTGTGGAGACGGGAGGATTTCTCATCCTATCGTCATTTTCATCTCTTGATGAGAAGGGAGCCAGCAGAGCTTTCAGCCTCCCCCGGGGCTGAATGTTCACCGCCAACAAGGACAAAAAGTCTGCTGGACGGAAGAGGATGAGAGCTTGCGAAAGCTTCCAGGTCTCCTTCTGCAACAACAGAAAGCCTGTGTCTTCAGCATCTCGTGAGCAGAAAACAGTCACCCACCTTATGGGAATAGCGGAGCCCATCCTTTTTCCCTCTCCACCCTTACGCTGAAGGTGTGATAAGGCCAACCTGGCCCGCAGAGAGAAATGGATTCATGGTACCTGGCCAAAAAGATTCAGGCTGTACGATCGAGGTGTAAAACGATCCATGCCAAGAAGAGTAAGAAGAGACACAGATTTTTCTTTCTTTTTTTTTCTGAGACGGAGTTTTGCTCTTGTTACCCAAACTGGAGTGCAATGGTGCAATCTCAGCTCACCGCAACCTCCGCCTCCCAGGTTCAAGTGATTCTCCTGCCTCAGCTTCTCGAGTAGCTGGGATTACAGGCACCCGCCACCATGCCCAGCTAATTTTTTGCATTTTTAGTAGAGACAGGGTTTCACTATGTTGGCCAGGCTGGTCTCGAACTCCTGACCTCAGGTGATCCACTCGCCTCAGCCTCCCAAAGTGCGGGGATTTCAGGCATGAGCCATCACACCTGGCAGATTTTCATTTCTAAAATGTTCATCTGATCATAGCACTCTCTTGCTTTTTTTTTTTTTCTTTAAAGAGACAGAGTTGTGCTCTTTCACTCTGTTGCCCAGGCTGGAGTGCAGTGGTACAATCAGAGCTCACTGCCACCTCTATTTCCTGGGCTCAAGTGATCCCCTGCCTCAGCCTCCCAATTAGGTAGAACTAAAGGTCTGCACCACCATGCCCAATTAATTTTTTGTCATTTTTTGCTCATCTATTATTATTATTATGTTTTTTTTTTTTTGACAGTTTCTCTCGTTGCCCAGGCTGGAGTGCAATGGTGCGATCTCGGCTCACTGCAACCTCTGCCTCCCAAGTTCAAGCGATTCCTGCCTCAGCATTACAGGCACCTGCCACCACACCTGGTAAATTTTTCTTTTTTTTTTAAGAAAGAAAAAGAGAGAAAAGAAAAAAGAAAGAGAGAAAGAAAAAAAAAAGAATGAAAGAGAGAAAGAAAGAGGAAGAGAAAGAGGGAGAGAGAACGGGATTCTTGTTCTATTGCCCAGGCTAGAATGCAGTCCAAAAATGGGTATTAAAAACCTCTTTTATGCCAATAATTGTGCTTAACAATGGAGACAGAAAGGAATAAGGGATGAAAATAACAAACAAGCAGCCAACCAATATTTTATTTAAACCTGTGAAATGCTATGCAA